>CABPRJ010001436.1:788192-898154 GCA_902439185.1 Cinara cedri
ATTATTATTATTATTATTATTATTATTATTATTGTTATAGATATTGACTGTACACATTTTTTTTCTGAACTTTAAAAAACAATAAAAAATCATGAATTTAATGAAAATAAAAAGTTGAAACGTCAAAATGTTCAGACAAATAAATCCTATAAAATGGCCTTCAACTTCAAATTTTTCAAAAATAATAAAATAATAATAATAATATTTGTTGGCCATCTGTAGATACATTTAAATACAATTACGATAAAATAATAAAAATAATATCGAGTATATAACTCACCGCTGAGGATAACCTCTTGTTAGTGAAATTATAGTACTAATAATAAAACTGATACATAATTAAGATAATATGAACATAGATAAAAATAAGAAAATAATATTCCAATAATTTAATATAATAATTATACCTAATAACAGATAGAATGGTATTGTTATTAAATAAAAATAAAAACAATAAAATTCAACTAGACTTACATCATACACAAGTGCTCTTAAATGTTAGGGGTATAAAATGTATGATATGAAACGGGGCTTTGTTTAATAGCCTAATACTTTAATATTTTAAATAAATATCATTTTTTCACCACTAAAACATAAAATATTAGTTAAAATATAAATATTTATAGTCCTTATCTCTGTATGTAATATATCAAAAAAATTAACATAAAAAACATAATTTGATTTATTATCTTTATTATCGCAGAAGATATTGCAATGAGTATACCTTCATGGGACACTCTGTATAGGTATTAAAACTCATTTAGATAAAAAAAAAAAAAAAATGTGACGATAAATGTGCACATAATATAAACGAGAACAAAGACTAATATTGGCACGGTGACGTGGTGGCCTCAACAATTGTCCCGTATAAATTAACGTTATGGAAATTGTATGATAAAAAATAACAATACCATCATAAAGAAATAATTAAAGATATTTTTGCTAGTTAGTTCATTTTCTGAAATTAGTAGGTAAGTTAATTTAAAAATGTTAATATGTATACACAACTGCAAATTGCTATATAGTTATACAAGGCTACAAGTAGAATCATTATAATTTGTAGAACAGGCAAATTTTAACGAATAGTTCAATCAGTATTGATTCTTTATATTAAAAGAACGTTGACCGTGTATTTGTCGTCTGTTTGTCTAATGAGCAACAAAAGCAGCCTTTTTGGACTTTCTTCAAATCGATTTTATTTGCGCTTTAACATTTATTATTATTATTATTATTTATTTTTTTTTTTTTAATACTCTGAAAATATCTCAAATTTAAATTTCAACAAGACTGTTCAATGGGCATTTAGTAAAATGTCGAGTGTTTATTTCAGCATCAAATCAAGATTTTTTTTTTTTTATCTATTCATCATAATTCAATTATAATACAATAATAGTAATAATAATAAGAACTGATACATATACTAACTGAGCTAAGCTCGTATCTGGTATACGAATTCCTAGATAAATATATAAAATTTCTTACACAGTTGAAAAGTTTACTTAATTTTCTTGGTATACAGCAGTATTGATTGTATTATATTACCGATATTAAACACCAAAGTTTCCTTAATTATTTCTATTTACACATTTCGACTTTTTATAATTTAATTGATACACACATTCTCGTTAAGGTCATTAATTATTTTACTAATTTTTTTTTTTTTTTTGATGATTTTTATTAATTACATCATTGGTTTTATTAGACTGAACTCCACACATAAGTTTTATTAGACTCATTACATCATTTTCCAAATTGTGGAACATTTATCGTGCAATAGAGGGAACTTCTTAAACGAGTAAATGCTGTATAATGTGGTTTTATGTACTTTCCTATTCTCCTGTCTATTATTTCTATACCATTGGGTATGTGCCTTTGTATAGATTTTATAAGAATTTGTTTAATGTATAATTCATAGATAGACAATATGTTTGTATGTTTAAATAACTCGATTGATGGGTATGCTGATGGAAGGGAGTAAGCTACTTTTATTATAATTTTTCGGATAACGTAATGTATAAATATCTATGTCTGTTCTGTTTGTGCCTCCCCAGCATGTTGTACCATATAATAGAATTGAATTACATAATACCGTGTACACTTGTTTTGTAAGCGTTTTATTTAAAAAACGAATTTTGTAAATTAGAGTAGTTAAACTTCTCATTTTGTTTTTAACATTCTGTGTATGGTCTGACCATTTCAGATCAAAATCTATCGTTATCCCTAAGTATTGGATGATAATACTATTTTAATTGGTTTACAGTTGTAACTGGTCCTATTTATGTTACATTTGTGTATTGTTAAGTTATATCCATCTGGAAGCTGTGATCAACTTGGGACCATTGGCATGCATACTGATTTACTTATGTTAAGTGACAACAGATTTATTTTTTCCATCCAATCAAAGATATGCCGTAAGTCATGCCTTCGACATGTCATTTTGTTTTAATTTTTCCCGATTATCCTCGAAATTAACTAGTGCTATATCAACAACAAACATGAATAATCTACATTTTAATACTGTTGCTGGTATTAAGTTAATAAAAATTAAAAATAATGAAGTACCTTGTGTGACTCCGTAATCTTTGTCATAACAATAACTAATATAGTGAGACCCAATGGTAATTAATTGTTGTCTGCTCGGATAACTAGTATATTAACTATAATTAAATAATTAGTAGATAAGCCGATTTAATATTTAATGATATCAAAACCTAATTCTTTTAACTTGTATAGTAATAATTGTCCACTTATTGAGTCAAATTCATTTTCTAAGTCTAAGAATGACATTGAAATATTTATTTTACTATCTTTTTTGCTATGCAAAATTTAGTCAGATCAATTAAGACATCCTTATTTCCTAAGTTTCTTCTAAATCCATATCGTCAGTCAAGTATAATTGTATACTTCTCCAGGTACTTTAATAGTTAATTTTTGAAAATGTTTCCAAGGATTTTGGATTAAAGTCCTCCTAATGGAATATGTCTGTAATTACTGAATCTGTAATCAGTTTTATCTCCGGTTTTATGAATAGCTACAATTCTTGATACTTACAATTCATCATTATATACGACCAATAAGACCTTAGCACTAATGAAAGTAAGCAAACACATTTTAGCTTTGTTACCCGTTATATATAGATAGAGACGTCAAATTCGCGTACGCGCGGCCTGTTTTTTTTTTTTACTCAAGAAAGAAAAAACTGTGATATCTCATAGTATGCGCCCGTTTATTAATTGTGTTGAATTGTTACTAAATGGAATTCGATAACAATCATTTTAAGCGATAATTTATTTTAAAATAGAATTTGCATAGATACAACCTTTTTATTTCATTTCATTTTATCCCCGCAACATTAGACTTCATTTTACAATCGATTATCAATAAAATATAGTAAGTAGGGCGTAAGTATTTTAAATTTATAATGTATTTTATTCGTATCTACACACATTATATTTGTATATCATTTCCTAGTTTAAAATTTAAGAACTAACAATCCACCTATCTACTCAAATAAAATAAATTATATAAATGCAATTGAATCTTTGAGCGTGCCGTTGTAGAGTTTGTCTTCAGAGTTGACGACGCTCATGCTAACATCGAATCGCAGAAACACTGTACCTGCATATTTACAAATATTTCAATTATTATACGATAAATTAATAATGCAGAGATTTTCAATTTGAATGCAATATAATATTTTGTGGTGTTACCAGATGGATTAACCCGGACTTTGATTACAGACTTTGGCGTAACGTAATAGTTTTCGGCGCCGTTGACAAGCTGCTTATTGAATAAATTCTGTAACAATAAAATCGAAAAATTAATAACATAATAATATTATGCCTACCCTGCAACCCATGCAACGACGACGACCAAACGTGATCGATTCGAACAATCTGCAAGACACTATATGACGTATACTAATTTTAACGAAAGGCAGCTCTTAACAGTTTTTGGAAAATTGTTTTCTTTTGGGACGTTAAAAATCTAGAACATTATGGTGCAATATCGAAATCGTTACCTTAACCGTATAACCGGTGTAGTGCTTCAAACCCAAATGTTCTAAGGTTATTGTGTACGGCGTAGGTGCGCCGTCCTCTCGGCGGCTGACGAAAGCTACAGCGTAAGAATAACTTCCGCCACGGACCGGTTCCACTGGTCTGGTCCAAATGTCAATACCCCTGTCCTGATAAAACGGAATCGGTTTATTTTCGTGTGAGCGTAAAAATTGTATACAGAGTGAACATATCTATCAATACGAAATTAATTTGTATTTATTCATTCAGTTTAAGGGTCGATTTTCGCTATTGAAAAGAATTTTCTTTCCCGACCGAAATCGAATATTCCACACAGAGATCACACTCTCCTCCAATATTGTGAATTTTCAAAAAATAAATACGATCTCTACAGCTGAACAGCAAGCTTGGTTACACAATAATAAATATTTTGACCATGGCAGTTTTTTTAAGGATCTATCAGCCACGATAATTAGCTGAGAAATCAGAATTGGCTACGTTCGGCAATAAATTAATACAGTACTATTTTCAAAACGAAAAAATTGTCTAGAAAATTAGTAATTTTCTAAACAAAATAATTATATTTAAAACGTGTAATGTATAATATATACGCACTCTAAACACTCGATAGCCCTGCATACCCAGAGCGTCCTGGCTCACTGCGATCACGTCTCGGTTCTGTAAGATCTCTTTGAACTCCGGACCGATAGCATTCAGTTTGTTGGACATGAACAACGGGGCGGCTAGCACAGCCCACAAAGCCATCTGTGACTTACTCTGGTCGACCGTCAGTCCATAGTTACCGATAACAAGCTGGACACAAAGAAAAATAGCCAACAAATCGGAGGAGGGGGAAGGTTAGGTTAGTTTATATCGGTCCCTAACGCTGCGTGTAGAATACAAACCATGTCCGGATCATTCCAGTGTCCCGGTCCAGCGTACTGTGCCCAAAACTCTTGTTTCGTCGCGAAGTAATCGGCAATGTTCGTTACGCTGGTCCACGAGTCGTCAATGTCCCCGTAATTACGCCAAAGGTTGCAGAACGTCGCCAAAGCCGCGTAATTGATCTACATGCCATTGATATAATATTTACCTTGGTTATTATTACCAATTCAAAAAACTATACGGGTACTTTCGGGGTAGGCCCACTACAGTTGAATAGTGAGAGGGTATTAATCTTCCTGTGCACAATTTGTAAATAATTTGTCCCATCATTACGAAAAGTGCTGTAGGTTCTCATTAATTTTTTTTTACTTTTTCAAGTTAAATCCATAAATCTATAAACGGCTCTAAGAGAAACATCTGTCACACAATAGCCACGAACCAGATCAGCCTTCACACAGTGATGCGTGATGGCGAGCATAAATACCCATGATGAATTATGACCAAAAATTTCAAAACCAGTTTATGGGACAAATAACATATGTACTGAACGATTCGGCAAAAGTTGTTATTATATCTGATTATTTCGATAACAATATAATATTGGCGTTTATTCAAAATGCAGTTTAACAGAGTTAACCTGTAAGTTTAACTCTATACGCAGACCATTAGCATATAATGTGATAATTTAGGGAAGTATTGCAGTATCGCGTGTATGGTATTTGTTTTATTATTTACCCTCATTCCCTTGTCCTCTTGATACGCCGGCCAGCTACAAGAATATACCATTGGCCTCCCGGTTTTGTTCAGGTGTTGTCCGAATCCGATGTACCCTGTAAAGCGCGGAAAACATCTTATCATATTATAGGGAACCTGTGAATTCCGGCATCTATACCAATATTTTTATCGGTAGTCATCCTCGTTCTGCCTTACTTTATCAAATATTTATACATAATATTAGAATGCACTTATTATCCCGCTATTATTCCATTTCGTTTCCACTTAAACGTATTTGAATATTTAACAAAGTTTGTTTTAAACATATGTTTACCTATTTTGATAAATAACTAAAATATTTCGCGATTCGTTCCGCGTTAACTATGATAATAATATTGTCCAGACCATCGGCAGAAATATGGAGGGATGAATGCAAAAACCTGGATTTTCCCCTAAAAGTTCAGTTATTCAGTTGTTCAAGTAATATAACAATCGTCAGAATTTTTTTTTTTAATTTTAACGTTTCCAGACTATTTGCTACTATTCGAAGAATCGTTTACGTCCATTGGCATTGGCATTGGCATTTGGCATTGGCCACATGATGTTATTAAAACACTGAACTCCGTTACCTAGATCCATGTCTCTGACGTCCGAATAACACCCGTCAAGTTTCACGTAATCGACTCCCCACTCTGCAAACTGTTTGGCATCCGTCTCTTCGTAGCCAAACACGCCCGGAAACCCAGCGCACGTTTTCACTCCCCAGTCTTGGTAAAGTCCGAATTTCAGCCCTTTCGAATGCACCTGCGAGATTAGATAAACAATACGTCTTAAAGATTGTGGTACAAGTCGAGTGAAATCCGAAGCCTTCAATATTTCTCTATACAGGGAATCCCACCGTGTTCGACAGAATTTCATAACTCAATTAGTACTTAATTTTTTTTTTTTCAATCAAATTTTCTTACATGGTGCATATAAATATATTTCAAGAAAAATTATATTTTTATTTTCATCATCTTATCACTAAAAAAAATAACTTTATAATACTTTAATGAGAAAACAAGATAATGTTTAATGTATATGGAATTATTTTACCATAATATGACGTATTATATATTGTTGACAAAGCAGCACTATCAACTGAACTCCGCTCAGAATCGTTTTTTCGTTAGGAATGGTTTACCGTTGCTTACAGATATACATTCAATTTCTTTCTGTACCTTCCCAACTTCCCATCTACTTTAGTAGCTGTACCCACATGCGAAGTATCTCCGTCTTTGTATTTATTCACTTTACATAATTTTCAAGATAGCCATTTTGTAAATGATATTATTCTAATAATTGTGAAGTTCTGACATAACCGATCAATAGTTTCTCATAGTAATAGGCGTTTAAATTGCTATCATTTTAAATTTCTAACACAATAAATATTTTACTATGGGTACTGAATAAAATAAAAACCCGCTTATAGTAAAAATAATTTTATCGGTTGACAATTATTTGTATTATTTGTATTATGAATGTGATTCACCATCGTGTTAGGTGATGATAATTGTATTGAATACAACTTGTTCACGCCTTTTTTTCTAGAAATTAAAATGGTTATTGCTAAAAAAAAAAATTATTAATCGGATATGTATTTATGTTCAATTCAAATTTTTAGAATAACATTTATTACAAATTGAAAAAACCGAAGTTATTTTTTCTAGTGATTATTCGGTGGTTTAATTTTTTTCTAAACATATGTCTCCCCGGAAAAAAAATCCGATTGAAAAAAATGTTTAAAAATTGAATATTAACAGCTCTAAAAAAATCCGTCGAACACGGTGGGACCAAGGCCGGCTTGAAGGCGGTGCAAGTTATGCTCTCGCGCAAAGCCCCACGCTTTTAGAGGCCCCGCGTCTAGTCGCTATCATAAATCATACCGGTAGAGTTATTCTACATGATTATTTAGGAAAACACAAATTAAAATTAGTGAATTAAAGAGAATTGTATTGTAAATATTTACTTACGCTTGGTATTAAAAAGTGAAAAGGCAAAAAAAAAATAATAAAAATACCTTATATAGTTCTCGCAAAAGCGACCGCACGGGGTCTCGAACTTTTCCAAGCTAATTCTGGTTTTCTGGGTGGGACACCCTGTATAAATGTATAGTTATTCATATATGATCAAATATCACGTTTTAACGGACGTTTAAAATATAATACGAAAATATAGAGTTCTAAATTAATATGAAATTTTTATTTTTTGAAAATCTCTCGAGAACCGACTTCGAAAAAACCCTTCTACAGGTTCTGTGCAATGTGCCCGAAGCGTAATTTGGGCAAGCACAACATTTATAAATACTTTATAATCGGTAGCTAATTCATATTTTAAATTTGTTTTGACCCTAAATCCTATACTCGTATGTATAAAATAATAAATAAGAGTAATGGACCTGACGTGAATGAAAACGCTTACGTAGTCGGCCAGCGCTTTGATGCCGTTGGGGAACCTGTCGCGGTCGGCTTGCAACTTCCCATCAGCCGTTCTATTCACGGACAGCCAACAGTCGTCCACGATCACGTATTTATATCCCAAGTCTGCGTAACCTTCGCTGACCAACAGGTCCGCCGCGGTCATGAACAGTTTTTCGCTGCGGAGATGGACATGAACATTTAATGTGATATAACACCCGGTGTCTGGGGGTATTATTATAGTTGGAAACTTAAAAGGCGAAAGGACGTAAGCGACGTTTTGACAATTGTTCAGGGTCACAAAAAGATGAAGAAAGTTTTAAACATTTAATATTTAATAAATGTCTATGAAATATTATTATTTTTTTTTTTTTTTTCAAAAAAAAACTTCATAGCTTGATCTAAAATAATCTATTACAAGAAAATTCACTATATTTTATTATAATTTAATTTGCTGTATTATATCAATACTCTACGTAATTATAATAGTTAATTAGTTCTTAGCGCTTACACTAAAAATAATAAAATACATACTATGCAATGTCGCTCGAAATTTTAATAAATATTCACAACGTTGTCGCAATTATAACTTAACGCTGCAAACAAATTCAACGCCTTGCAGACGTCTACGGAAATTGAATAGACAGAAAAAAAAACAGTTATTTTATGCGAGTATAACGAAATATATATTTTACACATTTGAACCAGTTTAAACTAGGACTTTAAGTGACGAAAAATCTGAGAGGGAACCGTTATTATTGAAAAATGTTGAGCGTTCCCCTGTCGCATAGTTATTTATTGCAAACAAAATGTTAAAGGAGACAGTTAAAAATTTGAACATAAATACTCCGCCCCTTCCTGCGTCTGTCTACTCTTTAACCATATATTTAAATTATTTTGAAGGGCAAAAGTTAAGGCTAAAAAGTAGTAAATTCGGCCCCCGTTGACATTTTCAAAACCTGGCGTCTATGTCCGTGTGTCTTTTCCATCGAAAACAAACCACTTGGTTATCAAAAAGATGTAGCCATGAACAAGTTCGCGAGCGAAAACCATTCAAAATGTTTCATAGTTCACGTTCAAAACGTCTGTACGGTTGAAATACAATATCACCGATTTAGTTAGTTTAAAGTAAATTTTACTTAATCAACAACGCTATTTAGCTAAAATAAAGACACGCCGAATTTCTCTGTTGCCAAACAACGTGTAAAACGTTTGCTGCTCGCAAATTTGCTATAACAGTAAGACCCACCGTTATAAACAGAATGGTAAATGGTTACACAACGATATTAACGCTCAACATCGATGTAATGTTTAAAAAACTGGCTAAGGGCCAGTATGGAACAACCGCTATTTACCAATCTTTCTATACTAAACATAGAAAGAGCTGTAATAAAAACATTAGCGCACGCGTGTGTGTGTGTGTGTGTGTTTACTGTGTATTTAGGTGTATTAATAATATAATTATTACTAGATTGGGGAAAGGTATTTTAGGGTGTGTGTATGGACCCCGCGGGTCAGTGAGCATTACACAATTTAAGCACACCCGATATTTGGGCTCTAGTCACGCCTGTGCAATCGACATCTGTATAATCGTACCTGATGCATTCATCTGGATACGTTTTGCAGTCCGTGATACACCGGAACCTCTGCCAAGCCAGCCATCCCATTGGTGGCGTCAGAGCCAATCCGTTGTCGAGGCCGTGGACGGTCCGGACGGCGGTCATCGCCGCGGCCACCGTCAATGCGATGACTGTCGTCGAAGTCGGCATCGCGTGCTCGTTACGATACTGGCACTACGATAGGTTAGCCAAAATGGTCTGACTGGTTTAAATACTCAAAATAAACAAATCAAAAAATATCAAGTTCCTGATTGAAATTCAGTGTTT
This sequence comes from Cinara cedri, assembly GCA_902439185.1. NCBI lineage: Eukaryota > Metazoa > Arthropoda > Insecta > Hemiptera > Aphididae > Cinara > Cinara cedri. The sequence goes on from CABPRJ010001436.1 coordinate 798,150, forward strand.
ACGATTTTAATGAAAACTGATAAATTACAATTTAGTTGATGGAAACGCTAAACTAAATTATAAAACCGAAAATTACGTAGAATTAACGGGAAAATTTAAGGAAATAATTTTTTTATTATATTTTAAGTTTTGTTATTTTCAAGTGATTCAGATTAAAATATTCGTACACATGAAATTTCAACAGAAAACTTCCTATTTACCTTTCATGTACGTGGTCAAATTTTTAAATCACTTGAGCTATTTATAGACATTTCAATTCTGTAGATACTCTGTGGATTTAAGTATTTAGAAAATTGTAAGATTCTGATTTTTTTTTTTTTAACCGAATTACAACGTAAAAACAAAATCATGAATGCCGTAAATTAAAAACATTAGTACGATGTAACCCGTACCCTTACATACACACGATTACAAACAAAAATATATACATAAATACAATAATCTCAGTAAGTGCATACACGCGAGAGTGTAATGGAGACGGTTTTTGTTTTGCTGCCGTGTTTCGGCCGAACACCAACAGATCGCACCCGTGATACCTACTCGTATTATATGGCATTATACATTGTACACGTCTGGGTGGTATCGGGCGAATTTCCGTGTCCGTCAAGTCGGTTCTGTGACTTTTAAAATTTGGAATTTTCTTATACGATATTCAAGAGGATTGAAAATTTCCTCATTTGAAAAAAAAAAAAAAAAAAAGAGCCGATAGGTAGTGCGCCGATGTGTTACGCATAATACTCCCATGGGAGTTATTTGTGAGAAGATGATCGATTGAGCGTTAAAAGATATTGTAGGGGTTTATTAGAGCTGACGGGGAATTTTGTTGAGTGATGAATGTAGTACAGCGAAAATGAACATAGAAAATACCGCAAATTGCAATCGCAATGAAATGGATATTAACCAGAATATTTAAACGGTTCTTACTCTGCAAGATACACATTCATTCGGCTTATTGGATTCCAACAATTATGATAACATTTTTGATATTTTAAAAGAGTGTGTTAACGAAAAAAAAAGGCATTTTTTCTTATCCACTGTACATTGAACAAATTTGGACGTGACGTACCCACCTAACTGGTTGTGCACATAGATTGAAATGTGTCGCGCGCGTTTACGTCAGAACGTTGTCCGTTGTTGTAGGTGCCCTACGTAACGCATAAAGTATTGATATCAGAATGTTGTCTTACCTTTATTTATCGAAAATATGTTCAAAATAAAAAAATATATATAAAAAAAAAAAAACAACGGTGTAGACTTTGTAATACAATGAATCGATAATATTATTTCAGATGAAATTACGTATAACTCGGCGAAACTCTCGAGCGGACACAGGAATGTGCCTGCGTTCGAACGCGTGTCGCGGCTGGTTTTTATAACAACAAAACTCGGTTGTTTTTTCCGGCGAAGTTTTTTTTTTTTTTTTTTTGTCTTCTATTTATCTCGGTAAATTTGTATATATTCTTATCGTGTTCGGACGAGGAAAAAAAAAACACAATTACAAACAAAACCGGCGCGTGAAATCTCATTTCGGACGACAATACGGACGTAACGATTATTTCAGCGGCGCTATAACGACGTCAATAATTAGCGTTTCTATTTAGAAACGGTAGAGAAAAAAAAAGAAAAAAAAAAAAACGTTCCTATTCACGGGCGTGAATCGCGTTTACTTCCCGCGCGCGCAACTCTGGTCGGCACCGCGATTGTTTTCCCCCGGTACGCGGGGGCCGAGTTTAAATGCCCGCCTAATTGTCTGAATGGCAATACGGTCGATCGCGGCGTTTCGGATTTAGCGCCGAGGTTTCGCAACGAGGGCTCCCGGCAGTTCTGTGAGCGCGCGTACGCTGGAGACAGAGAGGGAAATAAAACCACGCGTAAAGTCGAAACGGGAGTTCCGCCGCGCGTACGGGCGCGATTTCGTGACCGTGCCACGCGACATTCTATTCGGGTACCCGTTCCGCTGCGAACGGACGAACGGCGATCGTTTCGAAAACGCGCGCGGCCATTCGCCGTCCGAACGTCTCGCGGTCCGCCGCCGGTTCCGTAACTGCGGCGCGCGTACGTCTTCGGACAACGTCGCGCGGGCAACGCGGCCATTGGCGCCGCCGGTAAACGGACGGGCGAACGTAACGGGTGACACGCTCCCCGAGCGCGCGACCGACCGGTCCCCGGGGGTTTTGCGGCCGACCGTCCGCGTCTCGGCGCCGGACGCTGCTTGCGGGCGGCCGCGGTGCCGGGGCGACGACCGCGAGCCGCCGCCGGTCCGGGGTCTCCGGAGCGAACGCCGGGCCCCCGTGCCTTTCTCGCTCCCCGTCGTTCGCGTACGGCGGATCGGCTTTACGAACACATCGCGCCAGTCCCGCAGCCACCGCGTTTCGGCCGGGTCGGGCTCCTCAAAAACCTCGGGGGCGCCGGGTCCGGCGTAAAGCGGGTCGCCCGCGGTACCGACCGGGTTTTAGGTTGACGTCGGACCGGTCGGAATTGCGCACCCCGCGACGATGGCATTCGTTGGTTTTCACGAACAACTCTCGGTTCGCGATTTCGCGGGTTGAAAGTTGCTGCAGTGCGCCCGGACAGGTTCGTCGACAGCCGACTGCCGATTCGCGTCGCTTTACACCTAAAATCGGCCGTCCAAATTGGCGGCGGGAAGATAAAAACATCGTAACCGTGTCGTGCGCGGGCCGGCCGACCAGATTTAATAATAACATTACGTTCGAACGCGAGTCGCGTACTCATAATAATTCAATTACGGGCCGTTTCGATTGCCGTTTGAAACACGGTTAACGACTACGCGCGTATAATTACAACAGTTTCCAGATAATTATAAGTGCAATCGAAACAATAATTGAACAATTGCATTTGCCGAGTGTAGAATTTTTTTTTTGTTTTCTTCCTCGTAACACGTTCGCACAACAAGCACGACTGTAGCGTTTTCGGTTCGACCGTAATCTGACGTACACTAGAACTAGAACTCCGATGTTAAAACGTTCACAATCAACACGCTCAATGAAAGAAAACGGTTTTTTAAACGCGTAAATCCAAATTCGCTCCGTCAGTCATTAATACTCAAACAGTAAGATTTTATGATTATAAACGAAACAAAAAAAAAAAAAAAAACTGCTTTTGGCGTAGCTATCGCAGTAATGTTATCATTGATTAAATTTTAAATATATTTAACGCCATATTTGTCGCGTAAATAAAAATAATACGTTTTCGGTTATTGGGGACGTAAAACATTTTCTAGTCAGACAATCACTGGGTCGACACGGTTTTCACACCTAATCTATTTTATTACATTATTTACGAGTTAGATTATGACTAATAAATGTATACATCCTCAGGGGAGTAATGAAGTTAGATTAAAACAATTAAACCGTTGCATAACTAATTTACAGGCTTGACGATTAGGCATAATCGGTATCGTAACAATAATTATCATAAATATTTGTTCGTAGTATTGAATGTTTTCTCGTAAAATAAATGAGTTTGTAACAAACTAACACAAAAATTAAAATTACATATTATTAATGTAATTATATATATATATATATATAGAACTAAACTGACGAGGAAACCAATAAAAAAAATAGACGATTGATTAGACATTAAATCATATTACATTATTTTGTTCTATATGGAAATATACGTCCGAATTTATGATTAACAATTTTGAGTAGGTGTAACATATAAACATACTAAACCATAAACATACAATCTATGTTCGTACAAAAACATTGAGCAATAATGCGATTATTTTATAATAATAAAAACTATTGATTAAAACGTGTCAATAACCGTACAGTATATGGGTACGATATAGATACATGTTAATTATTACATATCACAATAAATGTTTTTGTTAAATAAAATTTAATCTTTTCTGGACGTGTACCACAAACATTCATAGCTTGTCACTGTGTGTATAATAGTATATAATATATTGATGACAAAGTATATTTTGTGTGTACGCAAAGCTCTATCTAGGGAATGGATAAAAAAAATGAAAGTATAACCATTGCAGCCTGTGCCTATAATATTTGCAGAAATAATAGATTATTTAATCTAACCCACTCCTTTGAAAAGTTGGTTCAGCTATGGCCTTATAAGAATCTAAACTAGAATTCAAAAAAAATAATGGAAAAAGTCTAGATACAAATGTTATGTTCTTCTGTGGATATGAGCAATTTAATGAGCTATTTAATACGTATAAAAGTATACATTATTCTAAAGCGCGACATTAAAAACATAAATGACCTTGTTGATACCTTTTCTCTAGAAACATAGTGTTTAAAATAAAACAAACAAAAAATAAATATTAAAATTAAAATGTACTAACTACTCTGTATTCATGTCATGTCACCTATTGATGTATATGAAGACACTTTTTTTTTTTTATATTTAAATACACGTTTGAATAACATATTAATTATTATTATATTTGTTTTCAAGTGTATTACAGCCTGAGGTTTGACAATAAAAAAATAAATAGTATTATATCTACAATAATTGCAAACACAATATCCAATTATAATATTCATTATTGCTTTAATAATCGACTAGAAACAATTTATATGTACTAAACATTTTTAAAAATAATTTTTAAACATTCTTAAAACAAACCGTACCCAAAAGGGTGTTTTGAGTGCATCGCCTTCAATAGAATACAATGATGCAGATTTAAAAATATCACTTTTTTCTGTATGGAAGCTCTGCTGTAATTTTGTATTATTTGTTACGATTATTAATTGTGATTCTAAATCGCAGTTCAATGATCTGGCTCCTAAACATAGAAAAAAATTCCATTTATTAAAATATTTTATAATACTATAAATGAATTATAATTAATAAAATATTGGAGGGCTATAGAATCTTGGAAAATGATTTAGCATAAAATAAATTAATGAGCAATAAAAGTATAAACAAATAATTTAATGAAAAATAACAGTTTGGAAAATACAATTTTAGTAAGTTAAAATATCAAAATTCTATCACAGATTGATTTTATTTTCATTTACATTTATGCAGTGAAATTTGATAAATTTGCCTCATTTATTTTCTTACAAAATTATTTTCCAAATATTTATATTTTAAATTTTTATTTTCCAAAATTATGGTGTTCTGGTTTTTTTTTTTTTCAAAACTATTTAAACCATTCATAATGGAAAATTTGAAGGAAAAATAAATTTCTCAAACATATATGTACCATAATTCGATGACCCAACTGCAGTCAATACTGGCAATTCATAATTTTTTGGAGTATACCATAAACCTTTGGAATGAAATGTCCATCCAAACCTTTTATATTCATGACAAGTAATACGTTCCTGAAGTTTGAGAGTTTCGATTTTACTATAAAAACTGTTTGTAAGACAACTGTAAGCAGTAGGTATAAACCCAGCAGGTCCTTTAGCTTCTTGAAATGAATTGGCCATCGGATGGGAAAACAATATATTGAAGTTGGCCAATGATTTGTGAAAAATTGTTTTTGTGTAAAGGTCCGGTATATTGAAATATCCAGTGGCCATGTACATGGTGGATCCAGCTTCAGCATTACCCATAAGAAGATTAGTCGTTTTACTGTCTTGATTAATTTGGAAAGGGGGGAATTCTATTAAAGGATAAACTATTGTATCCGTGTCTAAAACATTAATATGAAAACAATTGATTAGGTATTAAAAATAACAGTACATTAAAATATTGAAATTTACCAAATCCAAATCAAAATATTATGATGACAATGTCGTAAATACAAAAATAGGTGAAAAAAAATACAATATTATTTGTTATAACCACCATAGTGAATTTATAGCCAATTCTAACCAATGTAATAAATGTATTGGTTTTACCAAGTTATTTATTATTGATTGTAAACAACTTTTCTACAAAAAATTTTGCTTTCATGATCAACTTTAGGGATGGTTTTTGGTAGAAATGTGATCTAGTTGGTGTATTGGATCATTTTTTGATATTCCTAGTAGTTTTCTTAAATACTTAATAATTAGAACAAACATAAGAAAATGAGAAAATTTATGAAAATTTATAAGAATTACAGTGATTTCAAATTTTCTTTAAGTACTTCATTTTTTGTATTTATAACATTTATCTGTTCCCAACATTTTCACCAAGACATCAAATTTATTTACCATTTTCTGAAATAGAATGCTTCATAAAAGTATCATAATATTTTATCAATATTCGTCTGGCCTCTGAAGCATAAGTTTGATAAGAGCTTTGGTAAGGATGAAGTTTCCACGTAGGATCCAATGTTAAATTATTTTTATTTGTTAACTGAAAGGACATCCGTCCTAATAATTCAACTAATCCAATATAAAAATTGACTAATGACGGACAGTTTTCAATAAGAACATATCTGTCCTGTCTGGAAATAATTTTAAAATAATAATATTATTTGTTCATTTATTACACGTAAAATGATTAAATTGAGATAAAACTATTTAAATATACATACACTTTTCAAAAATGTATTAAGAGTGTCTAAATAAATACATTAGTGATTGTGGTATGCGTAGCAATTTGACTTTATTATCATTTATATGTCCTGTGTTCAGTAACAAATAGTAACCGAACATTTTATAATTAACAATTTTAAAAATTGAAAAATATTAAGGATTCAAGACATAAAATCAGGGCTCAATATTTTAAACACAACTGTTTAATTCATTTTTAATTTAAATTATTACTTAATTCAATTTAAATTACACATAATACCATATTTTTATATACAATTTGTTTAATTTTGTTTAAAACTTTTTATAATGTTTTATCAAATAAATTTAAAAAAATATATTATTAAGTACTACATAATTTCTTATAATTCAAATGATCAATTTCAAATTTATTTTATTTGGTTTAGTAAATTACAATAAATATCAATTCACTTTTGTGTATAAATATAATCATTACCAATATAGTTATTGCAATAAATCAATAACATAATTTCTATTAGACGTGTTGCTTAAACAACCAAAATGGTTTCTGGCCACCATAAATTATTTATGCTGGTCATGGACAAAAAAGATAAACAACCGGCAGGACCGTTGATGACTATTCACATAATACATTTCTAGTTTGAATCATGGATACTTGGCTGTTTTGGCAACGTGTCTAATGGTTTACTTTAAACATTGTTTCTATAACTAAATTTTCTACCTTAAAAAATATAATTCAATTTGACTATACCTTAATTTTAAGTTTCATGTGTTGAATAGGTAGTATAAAATATAACCTAATACTAGTAATTAAAATAAATTACCAATAATTTAATTTTTTTGAAATTCAGATGAGAAATGATATTACATTTAGATATGTGCAATGTTTTAGTAATAAATCTTTAAGTTTAAGAATATAATTCTTATTTATAGTTGTTAAAAATGTACCTTAAATACATCACAAGAAAACTTCATTATTCAATACTTATTTAACTTTATATATAATCACATACTACTGATAAATATTAATAAAATATAATCGCCACGCATACTCAGCATTGATTTGATCATTTCTAACGTATTCACCTGTTTGTAAAGTAATCGTGACTTAAATTAGCTCCGCTGATAATTATAGAGTCATCAAACATGTATAATTTCATATGTTGTATTCCTATTAATTCATTGTATCTTTCAGGTAATATCCACCGGAGAAGACCTCTCAATTTTGGAGTATGATACAAATATACCTAAAATGAAATAAATATAATAGGTAACACGAGCAAATTGTATTCAATTGTAATTACCTACACGACAATCATACAATGTATTTAGTAAGGGCATTAACATTGTACGTGAACTGACTTCACCTCTTGACCCACGATTTGCATCCAATAAAATCCTAACATGTAGGTTTTGTTTTTCGTCCAACGACTGCTTTATTGTGTCTACCTGAAATCAATGTCAGTTTGAGTATGCCTTGCAGCAAACACATTCCACTATCGTAAAGCAACTCACGAGTTCTTCTTCCAGTTTGCCTGTACCCAAGTATAAAGAAGCTATCACGATGCGCCGTTTTGCGGATATACACCGATGCAAAAGTGTCTGATAAAACTCTGTAGGGCTCTTCAGTGTCTTGATCTAAACATGCACAATTTCAAATACATATTAAATAGTAATATGTTTGGTATTTTGACGTCAACCGGTGTAGGTACTTACGTTTTCGGCTTTTACTGGAAACGAAGGAGCATATTTTTGCAACCATTTGAATTCGGACAAATAGTCAGTTTTGTCTCTATCGACGGTCATTATATTTTTATGAGAATACACCGTCAGCGTATACGATTTTTCGTCCAGAATTGAAATTATTTTACCGGATGTACCACTGCACGATTGGTCCGAACAAGAGTGAAATTAAAAAAAATAATAATAAAAAACAGTCGTAATAAATTAATAAACCGTTTTGTTGTCCGAACAGTGAGTTAATCGGTTCGCAGCACTGCGGCACAAAGCCATAGATCGATTACGAATAATTGAAATGAAAATAATATTAGTCGGTGAAAACTACCGAAACACGATGGCACGAATGAAGATAACCAAGTTTACTGCAAAACATACAAACCGATAACGGCGATGATAAGCGGCCGCGTTATTTGTTTTTTTTGGCCTATGATAACAAAACGCCAAACGTTATTCGCCGACACGCGACGCGGCTCGGTACTCGCTCGAGTGTTTGGTCGAAACCAGGAAACGACTGTCGAGTGGGCACCTACAGATAGAACGTACTACAGATAGACGTACGAGGTAGACCGTCACTATCTGCGTTCGGTCACCGAGTACTCTTAAATTGCAGAAAAAAAAAAAAAAAAAAAAAAAAACAGGAAGGCGCGTACGACTGTTTTCAGGTAAGACCCGCACATCAACCTGAGCGATCATTACGACGATTGCGGATAATATTTTTTTTTCATCGCCGATAAACGTGCCGCGGGGTTACGCGTGTGCGCGGAATTCACGACTGAAAAATTATGAACGTTCGGATTATTGTCTAGACGTTTTATTCGTAAACGATAACAACATATTACCTACGTGGGTGGTCGACATGATAGTGAACTGCCAATTTAACCATCCAGCTATGTGTACCTGCGTACAAGGCCGCGTATCTGAGGGGTGGTTTCGGGGGTTCAACCCATCCCTCGACCCCAAAGTTTTCAATAGAATCGACTACATTTTCTAAAGAAAAAAAAAAAAAAACCAGAAGCATTTATAGTACCTACCTACCTACCTATAAATTTTTGGCTAGATACAGCCGTGATGGGAGTTTGGGTTATAATCCGAAACACCCGCCAGAGTGTAGGGAGATTGACTACACGTGGGTTATGTTGTTTGTTTCGGATTGTTGGGCGGAATACCGGGAAAAATATCCCCGGAATACGAATCCCTAGGAAAATAAATCCCCAAAGCAATATATTGTCAAAAATAATAATACACACGGTTTCCATTGAAAATACCACGTGAACCATTCGAGCGGGTACACTCATTATCACGGAGAGTGTTAATTTTTTTCGGAATTTGTTTTCTAGAACATTTGAGAAACCAACTGCTCTACAATTTTGTATTTGTGTTATTTTTTATCACCATTATTTTCGGGGATAATACCACTATCCACGTTTGATTTTCAAACGGCAACCTCTATTGAAAAGTTCATAGATAGATGGATAGTATTAGTTAAAATACATTTTAGTGTTAACATTTTTGATTTCCGTCGATCCGTTGACGAGATATTCCACTTTTAAATTTAGATTGGAGGAGAATAGCGGTGCATTATTAATGTGTCACGTGCCGTACCGCCACATAAATGGTACTCCACTATTCTCCTCCAACCGTTTTATTAGTGTTCCACTACTCTCCTCCCGCCAAAACTCATAGTGGAATATCTTGTCAACAAGTCAATGGAAAACAGAAATTTCAACACTAAAATTTATTTTAACTAATATGTACTCCATCTATTTATGGAATTTTTAACATATGCTGCCATTTGAAAATCAATAGTGAGTAATGGTTTTACACCCAAAAAATAAGGTTGACATAAAATAACATAAATATAAAATTATAGAGCTGCTTATTTCTTAAATTTTCTAGAAAACCAATTCCTAAAAAGTGAATATTTTTCGAGATAATGAGTGTACCCACTTAAATGGATCACCTGGTTATACCCATTGTAATATCGCTCCGAAAATAATAAAAATAATCAAATTCTATTTTTTTACTCAGCGCCTTGATTTTGTATGTTTTGGGAAAAAACTTAAAAATAACTTTTTATTTTATTATTTCTGAAAATGATCATTTTATAGAGTTTATTCTTCTAAAAATTTTGATGTATTAATATTTTATTTTTATCGAATTCTTGATTTTTTAATTATTTTTTAAAGTTCAGAGAAAAGAATTGTAGTCAATAAATTAGCCATAATAATATTAATCAATTAACAAATGCGATTACAGTTTGCTGTACTTTTTTAACTATATTTTTTATACACACATGCATTGTCTCTAGGTAACCTGTATTTTGTTCTACTTATAATTATGGAATATATTGGTAAAATATTTAGTCTATCCTATAAGTAATCTTATTGGGTATTTTTGGGCGTGCTAAAAAACCCCTAGCAACCCCTTACTCGCACCTATACTGAGATGGTTTTGGCATATCACAGGAATAAAGGAATCTGAAACAGTAAGAATTGTAATTAAAATAAACTAGAAAGATAACTAGGAAAATCGAAAAAGTTGTTGGAAGCGATTGAGAATGTGAGGATTGCCAGTGGAAGATCAAAAGTACTTGAGTACCTACCTACTCCGGTTAAGTTCTCGGTTCTAAAAACAATGGGCAATAGATCCTAGGAAATGTCTGTATTTATCTGGTAGATACTTGATAAAAATTATTAGGTACCTACTGATGTGACTACTTTTTTATCTATGTGCAATTAATATTGCACAATAACTTTGACGGTATTATTTCTATACGACGTATATTATTATAATAACATTTTCTTAAAATTATAATACAAACAATGAATAAGATAAAATCCAATAAGTGTTTTATTTTTATAAATATTTGACATTAATTTATGTTTAATGTCGAATACTTTAAAATAAATTTTAATTATTTATTAGTTATTTATATCAAATATAAGGTAGTAGGTGCTCAGCTTTACTGTTAGGTACAAAAAATTGTGTCAGAAAAGTTATGCTATTTAGTAATATTAATATTTTAAGTACTCAAACTTATAGTACCGATTATTCTTAGTAATATTTGTACCTATATTAAAGTAAATATTAATCTTATTATAGAGGTTATCAGATAAAGATATCAATATTTCTAAGAATGCTGTATAAATAAAATAGGTACTTAGTACTTACTGAGGTATGTATTTTACATAAAATTGTATTTAATAATGTATAAATTACACGCAAAATGTATACAATTTTCAAAATAAAAAAAATAAAAGATAAACATTACATAATTTTTTTTTTGTCAATTTGAAATATATTTGTAGAATATGTATGATCCCGGAAGAATTTTTAACGAATTATACATTTTTTTTTTTTGTTTAATATAGCTACCCACCCTCATTGAATGAAGTTTCCATTTTTAAAATCTATTAATAACATACTGGTGGTATTACTTTGGTAATACTACCCAAAATTGGCCTTACAAATAATAAAATTAAAACTCTAGGAAATAAAACTGTACTATGTCTGATTGTCTGACATCTACTTCTTTAAATGCAAGTTTATGTTATTAATGTGAACAAAAAATTTAGAAATGTCTTATTATTATGTATATTATATTACGTGCTCAATATTAGGAAACATTAATTAGATGTTAAAATACAAACCGTGAAAATCACTATTTAATAAATAATATACTACCTACAGTGATACCTAAGTTAGTTAGTAATTTGTATGTACACACACATAATATAAATAATCATTTAAGTAAAACAAATTGTATAAAATATTATTAAAAAAACGAATTGTATTATTTTTAACTAGGTTCGGCTGCTTTCTGCCAGCCAATCGTGTTGTGCGACTTATAAGCTCTATCAAAATACAATTACATCAGTAAATAATAACAACAAGGAGTACAACATAATATTGTAATAATATTCTGTTTTTAATGTTTTAAATATTTAAACTTTACTATTTATATACATTATACACAGCTACAACATCCATAAAAAAATATGGCTTCAGCATAATCATATAAGACTACATTCAATGATAATCTACATATTCTAACTTAACAAAAAACTACCAATTTGTATTACGAAAAACATGTTATTATCTGTATTGATAAGTAATAAATAATAATTATATTCTAGACTGAAAAAGCACTGAATGACAGATGAAAACACGTTAGCCAATTTTTGCCAATCTGACAACGTTCAAATACTCATGAATACTCAAACTTGTGACTTCTTATTTAAAATAGAGTATATTGTCATTAATTTCAATACAATTCTTGAAAAATTAAATGATTGTGTATAAAGAATATAATAATAATGATTATTTGTGGTACGATTTCATTCAATATAATGTCAACAAATTATTTATTTAATCAGACATGAACATTATGTATAAATATTTTAACTTAATAGTTTTAAATCTATGTATAATTCAAAATCATAGTCAACACAATGGTAAATTAAATACTGAATTTGGCCTAAAAACGTTTTCAATTTCTATGCTCTTACAAATTTTATTATTCATATTTATTATAATGAGAACAGCAATAAGATAAAAAGCTTTGTTCATCAATTAAGGAGTGCATAGTTGTTTTTCTAAATATAATTTCAACAATATATAATAATAAATTAATTTCTTAAAAGCTAAATTCAATTTTTTTTTTTTTTTTTTAAACATTTTTCATAATTGCTAACAACATTATTATACACTTTTTCGTATGATTTAATTATTAATGAATTACGAATTTCCTGAGTTTTCGCTCCATAAAAAGGAACCTCATTATGCTATATACACCAAGTCAGAATGTATCACTCGAAGTTTTCTTATTCCTCTTTTATTCAGATTATGTATATGAATTATAATTTATTTTTTTTTGTTCTTTTGTAATTTTAATAGTTTTTTTGTTTGTTTTGTTTTGATTTTGTTATTTTTCAAATTGACAAAATATTGAATCCAATGATTTAGTTTCTTTTAATTTATTGTAACTTTTCCGTATGACTTCTTTGATTTGTTCAAATATATTGTGGTTGTGGACAGACCTTGCTGTGTTTGTTCTCTCGAAAGGTTCTAAAAAAAGTAAAAGTACATGTATATAATAATAAATATTAATGAATAAAATAACAATATCAATGACATCATAAGCTCAAATTTGAAGTGATAGCATTATATTTGTAATATTTTTAAACAAATATATAAAAATGTTTTTTTATCGTAAGAACCATAGTATACAAATAAAATATAATAAAAACAAATATATAGGTAAGCAAATTTACCTATATAACAAATAACAATATAATTGTAAATTTTTTTTCTTTCTTTAAACAGTTCAATATCTAAATAGAGTAGAATAAATTGGATGTTGCTGTATGCTACTTCAGCAAAATTTACTGAATATAGTACCTATGTACACATAATACTAAACTGTAAATAAGCACACCAGTCTCAGATGTAACTCGTCTCAATTTTTTTAGATTCTAAGCAGAATGAGGAATGTATTGGTTTAAGTATGATGTGTTCTTTTTCCATTCGTGAACAACTTTTCTACTAGAAATCTTGCTCCGAACATCAAGTGTATCATCGTTTCTAAAAGTAATTTTTTTTCTAGTTAATGCATTAGGGAGATAATTTTGTTGCGATTCGGTAAAAAGTAATTGTAGAGACCAGCATTTATTTTTCATAGAATACTTATACTATTTACTTAACGTGGTAAAAATGTCAAACATTCTGGTGAAAGAACTATTTAAAATCATTTTAAATTTTCGACTTTTTTTGTTTAAAATTTTGTTTTATGTGGATAAAATTATTTTGGTCAAAAGAAATTCTTAAAAGTATGACACAAGAGGTTTATCATATGTTATAATTGACAGTAAAAAAATTTAAAAATGTTCAGGGTAATGCAGTTTTTTGTCCAACATCTAACATCTATTTGTAAAATCTCAAAAACTATTTCAAAACATATTTAATCGAAATTTATTCAGAATTGATTTTCATTAGATATGATTTATCATTAGGTACAGATATAAATTTCAAATTACTTTATGTATCCTAACTACCCGACAACACTACGACATATAATAGAGTTTAAATTTCTTTTTCTTTAATTATTATTTTTTGATAATCAAAGGAATATAGTATTTTCATTGATGTAATATTAAAATAGTAATCAAACAGCTCAATTGAACACAAATTCAAAATGTTACCAATGTTATATAATTTTGTAAAAAATATTTAATATAATATAAACACACTTTAAGGGAGTAAACACACTAAAATATTTCCATTAACCAAGAGATGATAATTTTCAAGAAACCTGTGGTTATAATATTAATTATAATAACATAACATTTAACATACCTTCGATTCCTATAAATTTCCATTGTCCTGGATCATTTTTTATTGTTAAAGCCATCCGACAGTGTTCCAGCGGGATTTGCCTTCCCGTTCTAACAGACACCGCATTCATGTAGTAACTATAATAATAATTATTATTATTATAAAAAAAACTTTATTAAACTGTTTTATTATTTATACCGTGAAATATCAACCATTAAAAACTAACAAATTAAATATTCTTGTAATATTACAGCATTTAAAAATTATGTATAACAATACACGTTATTAAATTAATATTATATTCACTTGAAATTGTTATAGTGTTCAAAAAACTGCAACAATAGCTCGCTGAGTGTCTGTTGGTTATCGCTTTTCCAACTACTACGAGGCAACTGTTCATGCATATGCACAAATTCAATATTGGTTTCTGCCGAAAACTTCATTCCATAAATACACTGCAGAGATGGCAACACGGGCGGTTGAATACCTGCAAAGTAGAATTAAGCTGAATTAGAATTTATATAATACAAGAATACAGGTATGTATTAGATATACTATATATTTATACCTACTCTGTTATTTTCTGCCTAAATAAGGCCTATAGGTTTTATAGTTTAAAATAATCATGGTTTGGTTATTATCAGATAATAAGGTAAATTATGAATAACAATTGAAAATATCTATTATTAGTTTAAAGCAAGAAAAAAAAATGTATATATATATATATCATATTAAAAAAAAGTTTGTTAAATATTTTTTTTTAATTAATTTAATTTCCATTGATCCATTGATTAAATATTTCAGAGGATATGATACCAGTATGCGCTGTCTCCGACTAACACACATAAAACATAGCAAATTTGTGTTCAGCAGGGACAACTTTGTGCTGCTAATATTGATATTAGTGTGAATTGATCTATCATCAAATTTCAAGATAAAAACATTATCTGTCCCATATTGATGTTATTTTTATAAATATTTTAATTTTCAAGCGAGATACAAGCATTATTAAATTGTGATATTTTACATAATCTCTCTTAAAACCTAAAATATCAACAAAAATCACAGGGTCAATGTTGCATAGATAATGTTTTTATCTTCAATTTTAAGAATGAGTCAATTCACACTAATATTAAGCCTTATAGTACAATTTTATCCTAACTGAATTTAAATTTGCTAATTTATACCATTGATTATAGATCTATAATATATAATTAATGGTTAGATGTTTATAAGATGAAAATAAAAAAATTAATTTTAATACTAAATTAAAATGTTATATATAATGAGGGTAAAATGAAATATGCTATTTTATCAAATTTTAGAAAAACGTTGTTTTATTATTACCCTTTTTTTTTTTAATACAAATAATAGGATAATTAACAACAAACCTTGACTATAATTATATACTTACATTGCAAAAAATTTATGACCATCAGCACCAACGAATAACTGGACAGTGTCATTTTCTTTGGATCGTTAATGTTGTGATATGATGCCCACAACTTAACAGTTAACACTAAAGGCCTCACTCGATAATCGACTGAAATAAAACCATACAAATTTATTATTATTAAAATAAATACTACTTAAACAATTTTGGTACTGGAAATTTAAAAAATGTTCAATTTATGAAAATGAACTACGAGATCTCCATGAGATGCTCGTTATATATAATATTATAATCTATATATGATGTTCGTTCTTCAATCTAATCTAATATTATTATATGTACCAAGTTGTGTATTTCAGTTTCAACCTAGTAGAAAACTTCTTACTAACTTGACTTTATTTAAATAATGATTTTAAATCAAATTATTTTCTCGACAAGTCCATAATAAATTAATAATTTCCTACTAACTATTTAATTTAATTTTGTAATTTTCTTCAGCGAACATACCAATTATTAAAGTTGTTCAGATTGTTCAGTTTGTAATTTACATTTGCTTATACCTTATTCCCAGAAACTAACATTGATTCATCACTAAATTCCACCACCAGTACAGTAATTATTACTAATGATAGCATAAATACGAAATGGCAGTAACAGTGATTTTTCACTATTGATTTCAAAGTAACGATTATTATTGTAGACTGTTACTCTCATAAAAACAGCAGTGACTGATGACCCACCCTTTTACTGCTACATATTAGTAGTAACAGCAATTAGCTACTTTTTAGTAGCAATAGCAGCTGTTACTGTTATAGACAAAATTCACAGTATAGACAAAATGTCTAAAAATAAATAATTTATTGATCACTTTAGTGTTCTTATCAGTTATGCATTATCTCACTCTGGCAGTGCACAATATTCTGTGTCGAATACTTATTGAATTTTTGATTAAACATTTGATATTTATCCACTAACAAAGAAAAAATAAACTTTTGTAGGTACCCTTTTAATTCCTTTAGTGAGTAAGCACTTTAAGTGTTAAAATTTGGTAATTGAAGATATTAAAATATGTAAGTCACTGAAAGAAACATGTTTTAATCTGTTTTCAACAGTATACAAATTTGTCAGCAATAAATACAGATCCTGCAAATTTATAAACTGTTTATTATAATATCTTTTTTGTACTTCTCTTAGTTACATATTTGTATAGACATAATTATAACAGTTTGTAGTTCTAAACAAAAATTATAACTAAGAATAAATTAATGAAATGACGAAGAAAAACACATAGTTAACAACATACTTAACAAGAGATCCATAATATAATGCTGCAAAAACATCTTTATCATCAAAACCATAATCTTAATTATGAAACTAAAATTGATCAACAAATCAATAATCTACAATTTCCCACACGCGATATTAATAAATTGTCAACTTGTTTATCAATTTATATAAATAGATCAAGACAACAAGATGGGTAGCATACTTTGATAATATTAATTTTTAGTTTGATGTAGATACTGCTGATGAATAATTTATGATTCATGCTGTTCGTTATAATATTTAAAATGTGAAGTATGTCGAACATTGAAAAAAAAAAAATATTAATCACAATAGGACTTTTTACATGCATAGAAGGCATCGATGAGGATGAATAAAGAACAAAAAAACAGAAAATAGGTTGTTGGAAAAAAAAAACAATTTTTTCATATGACTTTATTGCGAGAACACATACAAATCCATGCTTTGAGCGAGTGGGTTTCAAATTTGTTTGTTTTGCCTAAAGTATAAAAATGTTCAGCATGTCACTAGGGCCTAGGACTGTAAAAATGTTAAAAAACGAAAATAAACCCGTTTTAAACGAGTGAACTTCTGAGAGTTAGACTCAGGGACATATTTAGAGAGGGGTATGGGGGATAGATCTTCGCATAAGCCGTATTTATATATTGCCTTTTACCTAAAGATTTTTAAAGAAGACTTAATGGTCTGGTAATTCGTTATGGTGATAAATTTTTAAATGAAGAAGTCATTGATGAACTTGCTAAGAAGCCTAGGAATCTGGACATAATATTGTAATAATATTTATGTAATTAAAAATTAAGGACATGCTTCGCGTGTGGGCGCGACCACTGTTAAAGGTGGGAAGTTGGGAAAGTAGAACACAGACGGGAATTTAATGTACATCTAAATATATCTTAATATAAATATATAAATTATAATATAATCCAAACATTGATGACGGATTTCTTAAATTTGTTTTGTTAATTTTGATATTATGTAATATAGAATAATTGATGTGATGAGATATAAAATGTAGATACGGGGCGGAGGGGCAAAGCCTCCCACAAGTTTATTACGGATATTTGTTTTCATATCACCCTCTCCCCCCCTCCCCCCGGGGCCAATGAAATATTCTCGAATTACGCCATTGGCCATACTCACGTCTCGAATAGCAATACAGCAAATGCGTGTTTCGGATGCCGACCACGTTGTTGCAACACAAGTCCACGTCCACCCTGGCATTGTCTTTTACCCACCAGAACCGGAGTATAGGCACTTTGGCGTAGACAATGTGCGGATCGACGATCGCAACGTCGTCGTCCAGCCGTTCGCGTCCCAACAGCGCCATCAGCCATTGGAGCCGCTCGACGCCGCACGATCGGTGCCGCTCGTCCGCCGCCGCGGCTATTGCCCGCTGGTGTTGGCCGCCCCCGACGGACACTGCCGCCGACGCCGCCGCCGTGCAACCGGTCAAAAGGCAAAAGTCGGCGTCGCTCACGTCGCCGCCGAAACCGTTCATCGTCGACCCGACCAGGTACAGGCCACAGCCGGGCGCCCGGCTCTTGATGAGCGCCGACAGAGTGCACCACATGGTTAATTTCGTGTTGTAAACGTCCTCGGACTGACGGTTGTCCAAGTATCTGCGCCAGATGGCCGACGACAACTGTACAAAATATTCGAGAAGAAGAACACCGATGAACGTTTATTATTATTATTATTTTTTTTTTTTTTATTCGCGTTAATCTTAAAGCCGAGTTGTTGTGCCGTGCCTTTTTTAACGAAATACAACCACAACAATATCTATTATTGTAGACGCGCAATATCAGTATCGCTTTAATGAACTTACTTCGTCTGTTTCGTCCATTTCCACTAGCGAATCGTCGCAGATCACCTTTTTCGCGTGCGTGGCGTACCGGCCGGGCTCCGATAGGTAAAAAGCGTTCATATACGTTCCGGTGGGTCCCCCGAACGGATTCCATTTCAACGGTTTGCAACACGGTTGCTGCGGATTTCTGCCGATCGACGAATTCCGGGTGGCCTGCGGAAGAAATGCGAATTTTCCACATTTTTTTTTTTTTTTATGTTATTTATAGCTATTTGAAATTTTCGAGTTTATAAGTTTTTTCCGATTTTATGTACATCATAATGTTCAGATCTATAAAAACAATTAATACTCTTATGTCGTCATTCGATATTTACGATTGGATTTTTATTACAGCCTGTATTTTCACCGCCGTGCAGAAAAACCAATCCTCGGCACGTCACTGCTCTGCCTACTACACAGCGTTATCAATATTTAATGTCTAAAAAATATTTATTATGGCGTTAAGTACCATTCCCGGTTCCTTGGTTAGAAATTTTAAACCGACATACCTAACTCACAAACGGCAAACTAAAATGTTCAGAAAAAATGTATGCACGTTTAAGGTACGCGGAGGAGTGGAGGTGAAAAATTGAGAACTGCGTTGACAGGACGTTATACCCGCATCTGCTATCTCAGTCCCAACTACCGGGTAAAATGCGCAAAAACAATGCTTACGCAGAATAAGTAAAACTAGTTTAATTTTGATTTTAGAGTAAAAGTACCCGTTGTGAAATTTTTAGCGAACAACATTTTGGAGGGGACACGTCATGGGGTTTTTGTATTATTCAAAATATACAGCTCGATACAGAATCGCGAGTGGTCCACTTACGTACGCCACCTGATGTAGCTGGTGCAAGTCTCTGTAATAATGCAAATGATGATATTGCGGTATGTTCGTCCGCGGGTTTCCGTTTTTGAATTTGTCCACGTTATCATCGATGAACGGCGGCAGCCTACAACAACATTTTATTACACGCGATTATTATCGACTCGTCAACGCGAACAACAGCCTGTATGATAATATACGTAATGATATTGTTACGGTATTCCGCTCAGTGGCGGCTCGAAGTGTTTTCGCCTTGAACCGCCGATAAAATTGTCCACTCGGCTAAACCAAAAATACCCCCCATCCCACCGCGAACGTATTGGAAATTGTTAAATTTCAATAAAATTTGTCGAATTTATCGAATTTCCGCAGTCTAAATCTAAATAATTTAGAACCCAAACTCAACTGACATATTAATGTGTTAATACAATTCGAAAATGTAATAATTTGTTTGCAGTGATACTTAATACCCACATCACGCATCTAATGTTAAGCCCTACGCCCTAGGCTAGTCGAAAAAGGAATAAAAGGGGACGGACAAAAAAAAAACTTAAGTTCCGGTTACACGGGCGATTCGGAATACGGGACAAAAGTGTTTAGAACACTTCATCGGGACGCTTGTCTCGAATACGGGACAAGGCCGTATAATACGGGATGCATGGTATCCCTGGTATCATAGATCTATGGTCGTCTTAAAAACTCCGTTTAAAAATCAACGTTTATGTCGATGAGGAACTTTCAGTTGGCAACGTTGAATTTCGGAACAAGGTCCGACAGTAAAATATTATCAATCAAACCGTTTGGAATGTGTATTTTATCGTTTTGATTGAACATCGCTGAAGTTTCGGTAGACGTCCTAATGTGAAACAATAACATTGTCGGAAACAACATAAATCACAGTCGTTTCATTAATAATAAAAAAATAATAATAATAACTATCGTTTTACCTAGAATTTTCTTTCGGGGTTTTTGTTCGATTATTTTCAAAACCCCTTGGAAAATCAAAAAAAAAAATGTCCTCTCTAATGCACCAACTAGAGAAAATTCCCTTTCATAAAAGGTACGTACCACACCGGAGCAAGATTTCTCTACGAAGTCGTTTACAGACGGAAAAAAAATTATAATAATAAAAACTGAAAAAAATATACAATAATAAAACCAAAATAAAAACACATGGGTATGTTATTTATTATATGCGTATAACAGCTTATCGGCTGCAGAGTGACGTATCAAAAGTTTTACTCAAACCCAGATAATGTCTACCGAAACGACGCATCGTCGTCGTTATAGTGTGCAAACGCAAAAAAAAAAAAGATTCTCTATGAAAGACTTTTTATAAAGTGTCTCTATATGAATTGTCGGTTTATTTTTAGACCGATTAATACGCTGTTTCCCGTGTTATCTTTATCGGTTTATTTTGTTTGTTTTTCCCATTGCCTATGTTGAAAAAAAAAAAAAAAAATGTATTTTCCAGTAAAAAAAAAATAAACATATTATAGTTGATAGATAAGATAGGTTATCTTTAAGATAGCCTTAAAGTTGACCTTAATAACTATACGTTAGGGAATAATATAAAAACAATTCTGTTGTGTAAATATTTTTCGGAGAAAATAATTATAACATTACCAACCCATTATGTGTACGTAGGTGCGCGGTATACAACTCCGGAATATCGAAAATTTATCAACTAATAATATATACACTAAGCGAATTATTTTTATACAGCTCTTTAGGTTTTTCGTAAACACAAAAATGAATCACTTGATATTCCTTATCGATGGCGATGGTGATGGTGCGTGCGTCAATTCATACCTAAGGGGATTGGAAGCGGCGAGTTTCTATTTTTGTCTTACACACAGGAGATTTAGGGATTTAAACGTGTTTTATTTCCAACGTACCGATTGATGTAGCGAAGTAATAAGAATTTTGAAAGCAGATTTGAATTTTTCGTGAAGTCTACTTGAGTCAATTTTTCAACAAATTAAAATATTCCATTTTTTTCAATTACTCTTATGTTAGTATGGTTTTTTTTTTTTTTAGAATTTAAGGAGATAAATTTAAAAAGTGGGAGAGTCGATCTCGAGTAGACTTCACAACAAATTCAAATCTGTTTCCAGAATTCTTATCGCTTCACTAAATCAATCGGTACGTTGGAATTGAAACACGTCGAAATCCCTATATCTCACGAGTGTAAGACAAAGACAGAAACTCGTCGCTTTCAATCCCCTTTTAAGGTCTATTTACACACAACAGTGACGCGACAGTACCATGAACGTTTCGGGATTCCACCGGCCGAGATTTCTATTTATACTGGCCAGTATTTCATCCGACGTTGGGTAAAGTTGGGTACAGTCAATGGCGTATTGGTGGGTATACGCGGGTATATACGACGTATGCCCGGACAGTGGCGTGCCCAGGAATTTCCAATGGGAGGGGGGGATGTAACGAATAAAAATCGTGAAAAAAGAGTAATTCAAAAGCCGGATCATAAAAAAAAAGCCAATTTCTAATCAATATATCAAGTTTTTTCTCGGAAATCGACTGAAATTTATGAGTTTCGATATTAGATTACTCATATTTTGTTGGATTTTTAAGCAATTGGGGGGATATAACCGCTAACATCCCCTCCCCCTCCGGGCCCGCCACTGTGCCCGGATACTTATTTTCGAAATTATAAACAAATTCGTTGATTATTATAGGTATACGCCAACTAAAAATATGTACATTAAAGATGCGAGAGTTTTTAATTTATCGTAGTCACCATAAAACCGTAAAAAATAATAATAATAAACAATTATTATATTTTAAACTATATAGTCTGTCCCAAAAGAGAACAGACTTTTGATCAAGTTTAAAATGTAGACCTTTATAGCAGATATCCCGCTCAACCTAATACTGTTAGGTTACGATTCACTTTCAAACTAAGTAAATGACAATAAAAAATTACCGAAGTATGCCAATAAAAAGTTATTTACGACGACACAGTGACAGCCAAAATCTGAAATGGGAGAGGGGGAGCAAAAACAACAAATTTAAAAAAAATTACTCAACAAATAACAATAACAATTGATTTTATTGTTATAACGATTGTCCAGGCCCAAATATTTTAATTGATTAACATTCATTTTGACCAATCTAATAATAAGAGACGTCAGGTAGATTTTGAAGAAAAGATATAAAACATTAATAAATAATAGCACTTGATGAAGTAATAATTATTACTGATAAATTATTATTATTTAATTTAGCATATTTTAAATCATGAATAAAACATCTCAGTACCGTCGGCTTAACTAAAGTCCAAATCTTGGGGGTGCAAAAATTATGAAATTCATATAGTCGCAAAGGCTCCGCCCCCACTCTCCCCAACATTATGCATTGACAATTTTAATACATATTATTTTTAATCATTTTATTGTGTAATATTAATTTTTTTTAAATTTAAATCAGTGCAAGCAAATTTGTTTAATATTTCTTCCGGGTCAATTTCATTCGTTAAGTCTCTCTCAATGATAATGATACTTAAGTTAGTAAACCATAGCTGTATGCATCATGCTTATTTATCAGATAATTGTTTAAATTTTCGCTTATTGCCGAACTGACTAGAATGGTTAATGCAAACTACATAAAAGTTTGTACAGATATTGAAAAAAAACGTCTTAATATGAACTGATCATAAATTCTTAAAAATAAAATTACAACGACATGGAGGGGGTGCTTAAGCACCCCCTATCACCCCCGTAGTTCCGTGACTGCTCAGTACGACAAGTGATAACATAATAGTTTAAAATAATGAATGACATTGATACATTTAATAATAAAACACGATTTTTAGTAGAACCACGTTAAGCATAGATCTTACTAAAGTCTACTAGTTTAATGCTCAGGGTGTTACCATAGAATATTATGTGCAGCTGTAATTACATGGTTAGGTAGTTTGATGTATAGTAACTGGTATCAGGCACCAAGCTAGAGTCCCCCCCGGTCCACGGGGTCCGGATTGTTTGGAGCCCCTCCCAAAAAAAAAAAAAAAAAATCATTGAGTAGAATGCCATTTCGAGCGAAACGAGAAACATTTTTCCGGGGTATATTTTTAACCCCTTTTAGGTGCGTACACAATTGTTCACCGATACACCATATGGGCATGGGCATAATGGTGGGCATTACAATTAAAACTGGGAAAAATACACAATACCTAACTAAACACCGCGGCCGCGAAACGAGAAAAATGCCGTCCGCAAGATATCTCACTAGTCACAGCACTCACTGCTCGCAACAGTAGGGTCGCGGCACCGGACGAGTGAGAACAACAAGCTTATCTTTCCTTTAAGAATATTATTAACCTGGCCGGTGGAATCCCGGGACGGTTACAGCACTGTCACGTCACTACCGTGTGTAAATAGACTTTTTGTAGACGTAGATTATATAATATATCTGAATAGGCAGCGCGGTTGTTATTATTGTCAAGAAAAAATCAAATAATAAAATACATTTTAACTGAACGGTTTTATTTATTTATTATTATTTTATTTTTTTTAAGAAATTTATGTAAAAAAAAAAGGTTGCATGTTAAGGGGACTTAAAAAATGGGTTTAAAAAAAAAAAATGTATTAAAAGTGTAACAATCGGTTCTGTAAAATCATTATTGTTATTGAATAGATTGCGTTGCGTACAAGTATTTCATTATTTATATTTGTTAATTAATGGTTGTAACAGGGGTTATAACCACTTGCTCAGCTATCAGTATGAATATTTTTTCCATGTCAAATTATAACCGGATAATTCAATATCAAGAATGTTTTTCGTGATAACAAAATTATAATTACCTAAATGATAAGGTTAAACAGCTGTGCAAATTTTATTGAACCGAAATCGGCAGAGGTTTTTGACATCAGCCAATAGTAATACAGAGTTACTATTATGAATATGGCTATGATAATAGAATGTTTATTGTTTTGATACAATGATATCAACTGTATACTATACTATAATTATAATTGTTATTATTGTTATATAATATAATTATACCATTGTTTGGTACTTTGTAGCAAATACTATATCATTTGTTTGTTGATTTGGTTAATATAATATTCTGAAATATTACGAAATATGTTGTCTGATAGCATTAATAAATTGTATATTTTATTTTGTTGTTTTGATATCATTTCACTTATATCTTAACTATCTTTAACTATCTATTAAATACTTTAACTATCTTAATATTATTTAGTAATAAAGTAATGTCATTTTAATATACTTGTGTTTTTAGATTGTTATTTATTATGTTATTTTTAATTCATTATATTACATTACTTGTCTAAGTTTAATACTTCTTGGATTTTGGCTTAATATAGTATTCAGTATTCTGTGATATTATTGTATAATATATCATTTAATATGGAGTCTAATAGTATTAATTGTACATTTTGTGTTAAATCATTTACGCAAAGAATAAGTTTATAAGTTAATTTTATAAGAAATAGTACGACACCGATATTTTACGGATGAGTACACCAAAGTTAGTTTAGGCACGTCTTCAATTGAAGGCGAAATGAGGGCATATCACGGAGAATCTGAATCAGTAAGAATTGTAATGAAAATAAATATAGGAGGAAATAGGTGGAAAGAAAAACTGAAAGAAATAGTTCGATGTGATTGAGAATCATATTATGACAGCTGATGTATACGAGGTGGTACATCGAATCAAATGGAAGTTTAGAACGATGGTGCACGATCCCAAATAGTTGGGTTGAAGGCAAAAAAGATTATTAGGCATCTGATCTCATCCCGGCTTGTAGCAAAATACGAATACGAATTCAATACAAGTTATTATTAAGTACAGAATTTTCAAAAAAATACAGATAATATTTCCATGGTTATGAACGTTTCACGTATCTAACATAGTCAGGGAGTTTGGGTTTTATGACTCCTACATTGATTTTTTTTTTTAGTCATAGGTAATGTTAAAAAGGTTATAGACCCTCTGTACCCCTAGACCCCTAAACCGGCTAAACTGTGATGGGCGGAATCGACTAGTTTTGACTGTCGATTGTCAATCGATAGTTTAAAAAACAACAGATTGTTTTTCATTCGATAGTTTTTAAAAACAACCGAGTAAATAGATGGTTTGAAACTATCGAATAGTTTTCACTCCGTAGTGCTCATCACTACTAAACTCCCCCTTCCTCCTTGATAAAACTTGGACACGACACTGTAAGCCGTATTTGAACTAGCGAAGCAATAGTAAGTAAGGGGTAATACGATTTCTGAAAACTGATTTGAATCCAGTGCTTAGTGTACGTGAAACCGGTCGGACCACATTTTCGAATTTCATCATATTTTAGTTTCCGAAAATTTGAAAACGTATATATATATATATAAAAAAAAAAAACCAAATTTAAATTAAAACTGAAACGGGACAGAACTCAAATCCGTTTACAGAATATTATTATCGCATTAGTCGATCAGACTGGTTTCGGGAAAATCGCAACGTTGTTTGATCCGTGAATTGCAACCAGATAAAGAAAGAAAACATCGGTATCCAATCCCTTTAATCTAATCTATTTTATAATTTAATCTAAATCTAATCCGATCCAATCGCGTCAATTTGAGTTCTGGTTAATTTTTGACACCACCGGTATTCTACATTCTGTGAAAAACCGGCTTAAGTCTAAAAGTCGCTAAAACGCGACTTTCGCCGAAATTAACGTAATAAATCAAACTTATCTACACCTAATACTTATCTATACCTAATAATATTAATTAGTTGACAAAACGAAAATATAAAACGTGAAATATATTCCTTTGTGATGCCGGTTGAAAATGTCCGTCGTACCCAGAATTTTTTTTTGGTACCTATAACACGACGTCTCAAGTCTACAACTGACGGTTGTGCGGTTTTAAAATTCGAATTAACTGCACGAGGCTTATAACGCAACGCAAGTTGAAACAAAAAGACAGTCGAATGCCATTCGAAATAATAAAACTATCATCTGCGTGTCCCCTAGGAAATCGCGTACGGTTTAAACGAAACCATGGACGGGACAACAAAGTGTAGACCATAAAAATCGTAAATGTCTATAAATTGTAAACTTTCATAATGAAACATACGGTAGCGGCGGGCCGATGACGTGATGGGTACTCTATGAAATCTAATATAATTGTAAGCAGATGACCGAGCAAACTTTCACAATCAAATACCAACCGACGATAATCGGTTATTTTTGGTTTTGAGGTTTCGACCGGCTTTCATTAGGATATATTCTGGATTTTTCCGCAGGGGGATTTTTTTTTTTTTTTTTAACTAGCTTAACAGTCATAGCGTAATACATACTAAAAAAAATGCTCGTGTCGAAAAGACACGGATTCGTAATTTGCTTTACACGACTATAATACACAACACACAACAGAAATGTCGACGTAGGTACGTACAGCTATGCGCGGGAAAATATAAATCAATTCTTAAATTCGTAAATAATTAAAAAAATGTTTCCGTTTTCTTTAACTACGGTGAAATTAAATTAATACCGTTCGATTTCATGGGGGGAAAAAAAAACATATTTTGCCGAAATGATAACAATGAGTACCTAAATTTAAACGACTGGGGGCAACAAAGCTAAACATTTAATATAAAGAGGATTTTGAAAACGTGTTCTAATCCAAACGTATCGATTGGTCTAGTGAAACGATAAGAACTCTGAAAGAAATTCATTTGAATTCGTTGTCGAGTCTACTTGAGATTGACATTCCCATTTTTTTGATTTTGTATTTTAATTTCTTCATTTTTATTACGGCGTTTTTAGAATTTAGGGGGATATAAATCATCGCTTCTAATCTCCCAACCCTCAAATGCACAGATGACAAAGACAATTTTAAATTATGAGTGAAACGAGGGATCAATTGGTTTTATTATGACGTGTATTTTAATTTTTTTTGCTGTCTGTAAAAAAATTCTCCTAGATATCTTGATTCAATCAAAACACGATGAATGATCTTTTTTGTTGCATTTCGACTATAGCTGGTACTTCAGAAAGGTCATTTTTTGAATATCTCATTAATATTCAAGAAAATGAAGAAAAACTGGTTCATTAGATTAAAATTAAGGTTTAACATTTTCAACCGTTTTTATTTATTTTGTTGATATTATTAAGTTTTAATTATTTAAATCTCTTAATCGTTTTTAAACAATCATCGTTGTCGTGAAAACGCAGTTGTTTTTTTATCTGTGCGCAACTTCTACCAGAAATCTTGCTCCGATTTTTAAATGTAGCAACTTTTCAGCAAAGAAATCGGTTTGGGGAGGTAAATTAGGTTATTTTTCGATTTTCTCAACACAGTTATCCCAGCAAATGCGAAAAACCGGGGAAAAACACGGGAAAACCGGGAACAACGGTACATTAAACAAATATTAATTAATAGAATACATAATGCCTATTTAATTATTTTACCATAATATGACATAATACACCTATATAATTGTTGACAAAGCATCACTAACAGCTGAACTCCATTCAGAATCGTTTAGATTTCGTTAACAATAGTTTATTACCCTGTTTTTTTTTTTTTTTTTATCGTTACTTTAAACAGGTATAAACTAAATAGATTTATGCATCCCACCTTCCCAACTACAACAGTGGCCGCACCCGTCCCCAGTATAGGCCATTTCTTTTTCTTTCTTCTTTATCTACGACGAAATAAAATCGATTGCGTCCGAACTCGGACGGTATCGCAAAATACGGTATTGTTCTATAATCGGAAACGTGTAAAAACTCGGTGAAAACCGCATTCCGTCGAGATGGCTAAAAACGACGCAAAAACGAACGAGTCCCCGGGGTAGACGCCGTGGCGTACCCGGCATAATTAACTATGATAATAATGATAATTAGTTTGAAGGCCTGTAAACGCTGTTATCAATGCAACAAGTGACGGCGAAAATAAACCGCGACAACTCTGGTGACCCGTACGCACCAAACTGCCGACCAAATGCGTATTAATTATTCGGGTTGGTCGAGTACCGCGGTAACTCGTCTCTGCGGGCGCGTTTTCGGCGTCGGGCCGTTTTGTTTTCGAGAAAAATATAATTATAACAGAACGGGTGTAAACACTATGGTCGAACCCGCCGCGCGGTTTTTGTATTATAAAAAAAATAAATTTAAAAAATTGAACGCGATGCTCAAGCGGTATTTTAGCGAAATTCACGTTCTCAATCGGCAGCCGGTCGAGTACGCGACTCGAACTCGGGGGAGAGGGGGGGGGCGCAATTTTCGACCACAAGGCTTGAATCAATTTCACCGCGACAAGTATCGTTTTATCGCCGTATCCGCGCCGTTCGCACGCGCATAATAATACCGTAATAATAATAATAAAAATAATAATAACACGATGTCTACGGCGGATCCGTGTATTTACCGTACCTGGAAAAATGTTTGGTCATGGATTCCCATTGGACGGCGTCGCGGGTCTCGTCCGCGTGCCGGACGGGCTCGTAGTGGCAACGGGACGCGGTCCGGTCGTCCGGTCCCGATTCCGGCCGGCCGCCGCCGAACTTCCGGAAGGCCGTGAACTTTTTGTTGTTGGGTTTGCGCGGCTGCCGGCCGGACGCGGGCTCTGCGACCTGCCAGTTGATGTCGCCGCGGCCGCCTCCGCCGAGTCCTCCGAGTCCTCCGTACTTACGTCCGTGGTCGGTCATCGCCGTCGTCCCCGCGTCGGACGCGGTGTCGCCCGCTTGTCGGCGATAATGATTCATAGCGTTGCCGATATCGGTGTGCCGCCCGCTCGGAGCTATCGCGAACTGTGTTAATATTCGGACGGCGGAAAAGAAAATAAAACGAAAAAAAAAAAAACAGAAACGCACGGGGGTGGAGGGGGGGAGGGCGGGCGAAACGATTTGCGACTGACGGTCGGGTCGGGCGTCGAACGGAGTATAGTAACAATATTGATAATAATAATGATTTATCGACGGTTAGGTCGTGTTATAAATTATAACAATAATTGGAGTAGAGCTAAAATATTGTCGTCGGAGAAGTTCGCGTATCCACCGGCGGCCGGGGTCGCGACGAGCGATTGAACTGGTCGTCGACGGTGAGACGCGGACAGCTGCGGTATCCGTAATTTTTCACCATAGCGGTTATCTACGACCGGGCATTATTGTTTTTAATAACCTACACGAAAAAACCCCTGTCCCGCATCCGTGGTTTCCTTATCTCGGTGTGTCGATATTCCCCCGGTCGGGTGTATTTATAAACCGCGGCGTCGTTGTAACCAACCATATCGGCCGTGGCGCGCACGTAAAACCGTTTCGAATGCGACACTCCGTGGCAGTGCCGCCCAAACCACGCTCGGCAGCGTAACAGCCGAGTGTTGCTGCGCACCACATTTTGGGCAGACGTTCCCGGCGATCGGGATACAGCAGTCGGCTGGAACGGGTTGTAAACCGTTCGAAAGTCCGGTTTTCAGGGAGGGCAATTCAGATACGAGAGTTTTTGAGGTTGGATGCTACGCCGCGGAAATACGGTTTGGGCGCTATTGCTCTACGGTCTCGCGATTCTCCGCGTCCCCCCCCCGGACGGGGGGACACCCCCGCCCCCCGTGTTGTACCGCACGTCCGCCGGGTGGAATCGCCGCACAGTTCTCGTCGATTTCCATATTATTGTTATTATTATAACGCGTTAATGGCGTTATTAACACATTCACTGTAAATAATAATATTGGTTTGTTGCAAAATTCGTTTTTTCTGGTTATAAACTTTAACAACAATGCAATCCGGCATAATATGTTCGAGAAATTCGTCGGTATAATACAATCTTTACTAGCGTGCCGATACATTTTCTACCGGTTTTACCAACGCTTGATACTGATTATTTTACACCAGTCATAGGTATTCGACGATGAAAGCCGGTATATCTCCACCATTGTCCAAAATTAACAATGATAGTATATCAATCAGATAAAATTCAATCGGTTATTTAAATTAATACCTATACTTCCCGTTTACCGCTTATTAATACATAAGTAGTAACTAGTAATTAATTTGAATGTTATCGATTAAGTTATTATTATTATCATTTATCTGTTCGTTTATTATGAAATGAGAGTAGATGAAACCTGTGTACGAAGTTTGCACCATATGCGCGTGTTGGTGCGGAAAAATTAAACCGGTGTCTTTAATTTTAACACCGGTTATTACGAAAAATTTCTCAAAATTCACATCGGTTCGATTTCCAAGCGGAAATTTACACCGGTTTGTATCAACGAATTTTTTTTAATCAATTATGTTATCACAGTACAATTCTACAGCGTCAGAATTCCATTTCAGGGTTCCGTTCGAACTGTGTGTTAGCCATATTTTGTTTTACTTTTTAAACGTAGATAATTGTTTTAAAGATTTTACATGCATACTTGTCGCAACTGTCGCGTCGAAATCGTTAAGTTGGCCTGTCTATTAATTATAAGTAGGATACCAGCGACGAACATTATAGAACATTAATAGATCAACTGATCGAATTTCGTTTACTCGTGATCAGAACTATGATTCCATAATTGGTCATACGCTCTCCGTTTTACCAATTTCAATCATCGGAGCAAACATTAAACTACATATACTCAGTTTTCAATCCGTTTCGGTATACTGCGTCCGTTTTAAACTCCGCGTACACTGTTCGAACTTCGCCGAACACTGTTCATGGATAAATAAAACCGTAATGTGTGACCACAGCTTGAGGAAATGTGTCCGTTAACCAGTAACCAAATCTGATGTCATACGTTTATTTATCAGAGTTACGAAAACGGACATATTAATAGTATTGATGTTAAAATTAGCGGCTGGTGGTGGCCAACATTCTATGTAATTTCAGAGCACATTTTGTCGAGTTTTGGAGACCCAAGGTCACCTATTTATCTAACACAGGAATACACGGAGTGTCTAACTGCCGATAATTATAGACAGAAAATAATCTAAGATTGTAGTAAACACTATGGTTTCCCATAGGAAAAAGTGTCTACCAAAGTGACTCCCATAAATCAAGATTTTCCTATCATAGATCGTTGGGAAACCAAAGTACCTAATATCGTAGTTATAAGTTTGATAGGTTTGTAGATCCATAGACCTTATACTAATAAACACGGTATTTTGTACCCGTAGAACGGTCATTGATAGAGGGCGCTCTTCATGTGTGACTTTTGACTTTTACGTGGCATTATTGTACATTGTACTAGACAACTTATTGTACTAGTGCAATGACAACACTGATGTAATTATAATGTACATCTCTGTCTGACCGGTTACTACCACAGCTACTCTATAGGCAAGGTCAGTTTTAGTTTTAGCAAGGTCTATGCATCAATACTACACTCAATGGTAAAAGGACGTCCTAGGATAATGGGGACGGGTGCAGCCACTGTTATAGATAATTTAATGTATACCTGTAAGCAAGAATTAACCAACGCCTACGAAAAAACGATTCTGGGCGGAATTTAGTCGATAGTAATGCTTTGTCATCAATATATATGCTATTTTATAGTAGAAAAATTAAATAAGCTTTATATATTTTCTTTAATAATATTTGTTTCAAGTTGTACCGATTTTCCCAGCTTTCCTACGTTTTTCCGGTTTTCCAATGTTTTATCCCAGTTTTTCACATTTGCTGGGAAAACTCTCTGGAAAAATGAAAAATCACCTCTCTAAAATACCTCGCTAGTGAAATTTCCTTTTAGAAACATTGCTATCATTAAAAGTTGGAGCGAAATTGCGGATAGAAAAGTTGTACACAGAAAAAAAGAAGGCAGTAATATATTTCATCTAATACCTACATTTCTTATATTTTTCCGTTTTTTTTGTCGGTTTTTCAAATTTGATGAGAAAATTCCTGAGAAAATCGAAAATCAACCTACTCAAAGTACCTTCTCACGTTGATTTCCTTTCAGAAAAGGCGCTGCACGTAAAAATCCTAGCAAATCTTCTGGTAGAAAAGTTGTGCACAGACTAAAAAAAAAATAAACATCTTTATAAAACAAGCTTTATCGCTTCACTAAGAATTTAAAATCGATAATATAGCCCCTTGAAAACTATAATTGTGGCCTATCTTATATTATGTATTTAAGTTGCGTATACTACACCCCTTAATATTATAAATAATAATATTCGTACGAAGATAACTTCTATGAGATAAATTACTGAAAACTAGTGAAAAGCACTATTTAAATTACACAACTTCAAAAATAACCGATAGATACCCTAATATACCTAAGTATATAATCAAAACTCCTGACATTTGTCTGGACTGTAATTATTAATTTGTTTTAATTCATTCAGACTATGTACAAAGAAAGTAATGACGATTTACAAATATTTGTTAAATACGAGCAAATTAAAACAATTATAGAGTTATAATTTACGAATTATATTCATTATTATTGGTTAATTCACAATATTATACATATTGTATTTCTCCTTAACAATTCGTATAGGATAGGCAATTCATATACAGAAACGTTGTAATCAATAGCTTATAGGCTACTACTTGATTTTGTTAACAAAACAACAACACCGGTGTCATATTATCACAGTCCACAAATTAATACATTTAGGAACTGTACGTCTGTACGAACCGAAAGTAATTTTTGTAAGGTGTCACGGGAATTAAATTTCGTTACGGGTATACGATGCTTATATTATATAGGTAGGAAGCAGGGAAAGATTGGCCGGTCTGGAAATGCAAATTTTCCTGTACATGTCCTGGATCGTATTATGGCCTGGTGACTTGATTTTTGTGTATATTTGAACTTACTTATTTAAAAATGTAGTAAATAGTTATGTCTAGAAACATATTATATTCTCATTCAGTACCTTTTAGAGATTTTGTGTACATTTCCGTTTAAAGTATTAAATTAAAATGCACATTGACGAAAACACTTTTCTAAATTTGTTGGAGTTCAAATCTCACTCCCCTCTCTTATTTTTGCCCATGTCTCAAGTAAAAACATATTGATCTCCCCTCAATCTAAAATCGAGACTGGTTCAAATTAAAACGTGAGAACAATAATTTATTTAATATGTACGTATTTGATTGGATGGCATGGGTACATTTTAATCTTCTGATTTTATTTTGGTTCTCACTTGGCTCCTGCTTATACATACTATAATTATTGTCAAATAAAATACCTACCGTCCAAGGGCGGATTAGTCCACCGGGAATTCGGGAGTTTTCCCAATATACTGGACTGCTTCGTAGACAAATAATTTTTAATCTTTTTCCTAATTGTTGTTTAATTTAATAAACAAATCGTGATTTATAAATGTTTTTTCGATAAAAAAAAAAATAGGAAAATAACGATAGTGACGATTAGGTTATCGTTGGATATCGCAGATTGGTTAAAGTGCTATTATTTTATGTTCATGGTTTCATTTGATCTGTGGTATTATTTTGTATAATTATTATCATAATTAGCGTTATATGTTTTCATCACGACTTAAGATATATCTTAATTCGTGGTTTTCATGTATATATTATTATGTTCGCATCGTCCATCAAGCAAAGCGTTTATAACATCATGCAGGTCACCCCGTCGGTCTCGTTACTTGCACGAGTGCATGACTACTTTCTACTTACTCTCCTCATCACCAACCGACGACTCAAGTGCCTGTTTTGTTTTTGTTAAGTTTTATTACTTATTATTTTAATAATCATTTATTTATAATCTTCCCGTGAGATTTTATGAACATTTTTCGTCAGTATGAGTGAATTTAATGTATCAAAAGTGGTTGTTTTTTTAATAGTCATTTTTTTTTTCTTAATACAACAATTTTTCGAAATAGTGTACCTAAGTTAAAACAATTGATTATAAAGTAGGTATCTATGGAATATGAAGAATTTCAGATGAGGTGCTATACTTATAGAAAGGTCTAAATATAAATATAAATAAAATTGGGGATGGACCTAATTTATGGGAAGATGGCCAAATATATTAACATATTGCCACTTTTACAAATATATATTACTATAATAAATTGATTATTTTATGATATATAATATAACTTAAAAATGTCATGGATGTAACTCAAAATCATTAATTGCAACAACCTCGCGTCGGTTTATTTATTATTTTTTAGCACTGAAATATTTTTCCAATCCACCCCCGCTATCGTCCGAACGAAATAATATTTTTCAATCAAATTGTTCACCAACAAATAATTCATTTCCGAACGAATTATTCCTCCCATCTTTGATAAACTTCATTAGTGTTATTTTACGGATTATTATTTATCTACTCGTTATTAATTTAGATAACCCTTTCTGCAGTTTCTTCGTCACCGAAATTAAAAATTATCGATCAGACTTCTGAGCACTTTTATTTCTTTTATTCTCTTTTCCTACGCCCGCCGAATAATTTCCAACACTCAAAGTATAAAATATTAAAATAGACCCGAGCGTGGAAAATAAAAAAAAATATATCGCACCCGATAACACGAATATTAGTTAGACGCACGGGTGACAACATATTTTTTTAATAACTGCAAAACATAATTACACGCGTCGTATTATAATATAATATTACAACGAGTCTGTGGTGTATAATATTATATTGAATACAAATCTGTATGAACTCACGTCGACGAGTGACGTTAATAATAACTCAACGGTTTCGAATAGGAATAAATAGAACCGCTGCGGGTGTTGGAGGTGAATGAGTACTCATTTTACCGGAAAATACGACGTATAGGGCTGAATATTGACCGTGAATATTAGAAAAGGAAAAAAGAAAAAAAAAAAGAGAGCACTTGTGCCGGAGGGTGTCTTTATTGAATTTACGAATACAGTATAATCATATGTTAATGCGGTTTAGTATGTACTCGTATTGTATGGAAATCATTGTGTTTCGGAATATGTATAATACCTATTTTATACCTGTAATAATAATGATATTTGAGCGTATTTATTTTATCAATCGAGATTAAAAATATTATAATACTATCTTATTGAGTATACTTATTCATTATGTTTCAGAATCTCGAGTTACTATCAATATTATCGATAATGTTGTTAAAATCGGATCACAGAAATTTCTTACGCCAATGTCGAGAAAAGCTAGTCTATTTTGTAATAGTATAATATGATCGATGTCAAATTTTCCTGCAAGTAGAAGTGACACCATTATAGGGGTGTCGAATCACTCAAATTTATCACTTATAAAAAAATGACTCAATTTTTTGACGATTATCATAGTTTCTCTCATTTTTTTTGAAAAAATCAAAAATATGCGTAAAATAAATATTATTTTATTTTATTAGATTACAATAGTATTATTTGTTTATTATCAAATAAAAATGGACGCTATATACTTTATGTTAGAACGAAATATATTATCGAAACAACTGGCTTTTTGTTCATCTAGGTATTGTTTTATAATTTTATTAAAAATAAATTAAAATGCAAAAAAAAAATAATGCACAATTCTTCAGAAAATTATCAAAATATTCAAACATAATGTTATCGTAATGCTCGTGTTATCAATATAGCCGAGTATCGATACTATCGCAATAACCGATTAATCGATTGTAACGATACTATTGATTATCCAATTAATCAATTTTTTTTAAAAAATTGATACCATCAATTAATTGTACATGCCTAATTCAGGCTAACTAACACAGGTTTAATATTTATTATTTCTTACTTTTTTTTGATATTATATCAATTCATATTGTACAGTCTTATACGTCTGAACTCGTGTAGGTACCTGGTACCTATACAGATTACATTTTAAATTATAAAAAAAGGCAATTTCTTTTATAAATAAAACACACTTTAAAAGAATTTATTTGCACAAAGTCGTGAAAATTAAATCAATTTTTGTCACTGTACTTTAATTGTCATAATATTTAAAAGAAAACAAATATGATAATTAAAAATATAATATACAATATAATTTAAACATGATTGATGATATTAATTTGGTATTTACCAGATAGACAATTATAAACAAATAATAAAATAATTCTTAATTAGTAAAATAATATCAAGAGATTTCAGACCTCTTTATTTATTATAGCGTATCAGGCATGTACGTGGGGGGTGTTTTGGGCGTTCAAACACCCTCCAAAATGTTTGGTATTTTCGTATGGTTATTTACTTATTGCATTTTAATGTTATATTTTTGTTCTAATTTTCAATAACTGATTTTAAAAAAATACATCCCAAAAATTTTTTCTGCGTACGTCTCTGTAGAGTATAAGGAGTATGTGTATACCCATATAATTAATGCATTTTGAGATTGAAATTGAATTTCTTTTATATAATTATTCAAGAATAAATCATAATTTTACGAAATCGGCGTTTACTTATACACTATATAAATTTTCATTGTGCAATAATAAATAATTTTTCATTATGCATTTTTTAATTTCCGTGTAAGTGCCATCATGGTATACCTATACTGTTCAAATTTTTCTTTAAAATTAGTGTCCGTTCCCTATAGCCTATACCTATGTATGAATCAGTATACTTATACCTATCGACTACCTTACCTATACATGATATTATAATATTATAGTATTTGCTATTGAACTTTAAACGTGTACTATAGACGTCCGTTAGGTAATTTCCAGGTGATAAATAAATTAGATCCATGAGTCCACACATGCATTTAAAGACTACTATATACACAGAAATTTATAAAGTATGCACACAAAATCTGTAAAAAATTGTACAGCTTTATGAGAAGTTCATTGTGATAGGGTAATTAATTAATCATACAAGCTGACAGTCAAGAAAAAATGAAAACAATATTTTGTGGGTTAAAATATTTTTTAGGATAGATGTCTTCCCTCAATCCCTTTTAATAGACGCCCATGACGAGTATACATTGAATATTATGGATATAGGTAGAATGAAAGAAACCATAAGTCATGCAGTATGATTCTAGGACAAAATTTCATAAAAAAATGGTCTTTAGATATATTTTTGAAATAATTTCATATATCAAGATAACATTATATATTATATTATTATACATTATTTATTCATATAACATAGGACTAAATTATCATTACTATTACTTTTGGGGAAAAAAAAAAAAATTTTAAAATATTTGGTGTAATGTGTTGTCTGTACTTTCATATGTTACATAGGATTACATAGGAATTATGATTTTATCACATATTTCTGTAGAGGTAACTAATGAACCAAATATTTCGCAATATTTTTTTCCTAAAAGTATGTACCTATATCCTGTAAAATAGAAACTATTTGCGCCACAGACAGAACGGCTCTATATTACTCTATTACCCTAAGTATAATTTGGCGTTATTATATTTGTCATCAAGATACATGCGTTAAATGGAAGTTTGTTATCCAGTACGGTTATTGAATTTAAATGATAATATATTAAATTACGTATTTTTCCACTTATATTTTTGTAATACACTTGTGCAATGTATTCTCGATTCAAACACTTGAATTATGCTTTTGTTAAATTGTACATTTTTTTCGTATTAGGCGATGTTTCATCCTTTTTTTTTTCGACAGGATTATGTCCTGGTGAGATTTTATCTTGCGGGATTTCGTGGAAATAGGATATATAGTATACATGCTTACATTTTAATTGAATTCATTTCAAAATGACTAATATTATATTTTTTAATAATTAATACAAGAACAGAAATAAAACATACTATTAATAATAGGTATAACAGTACGATAATCATTGTTAATTATTACATTCGTAAAGCGTATAGTAATAAACATAGTGTAACAAAATGTAGCAAAAAGGTTTGATTTTTTAAAATAATAGGTAATCAATAATATAATAGGTAACAAAATGACTAGAAAATTACAAACATTTCGGAATAATAATTGTTTACTTAATTAGCAACTTTTACGCTTATTATAAAACTATTATATTATGTATATATAATATTATTTAAAAAAAAAAAACTCACAGGAGTTCAATACCAGTAGGTATTCAAAAATAAAATAAAAATTGTCTACACTTATCACATATTATATCTATATTATATTATAGGTAGTATTGTATATTAATATTTATACTTCTATATGGTACACACAAAGTTATTCAGGAAAAAAACAATGCGTGCATATTATATTGATTTAGTTTTTAATTAATATTCGTACTGCAGGGCCGTGCTAAGAGAAGAGGAGAGGCAAGTGGGACAAGTGCCCAAGGATGTCGAAAAAAGAGGGTGTTTAACATTATCCGTTATTATAGTTGGAGGAAAAAGAAAAATTTAAGAAAACATTACAAAATTACACTCGGAAGGGCGTCAAAAAAAGTGAATTGCCATAGGACACTCTATAGAGAATGTCAATGAAGGTCAGCACGGCCCTGTGTTTATAATTAATTTGAGTAAATATGCGTTTTGAAAACGAAATCCAATATATGAGAAAAATCGATAGAAATATTTTCAGATTATTTCCAACAATCAAAAAATAAATTTAAACTATTTACTCGTATAAATTATATAATATCCATTTTTTATGATCACGTAAACTAAATTTCTATTTTCACACACAAATGAGTTGAACTGGTCACTTTAACACTGAAAAAGGAGACAGGTCATGACGATATCCTTTTCCTTGTTGAAAACGTATTTCACACGTGTGAGTATATTATATTGTTACGTTTTAACTTCGTACGTCACCACTGTAATGAACATAGATTACTATATTATATAAATCTTCAAGAATAATTTGTATAGTTTTTAATAATATTACAATAGTAATTACTATATTTAAATTTACGTATCATTTTTGAAACTATAATAATTAATAATATACGTAATGATGCTGAAGAATTATTTTTATTAAATAAATCTCTTGATGTAACGATAATATTATTAAAGAAAGCTAGGAAAAAATGTTACTGATTACACAAATAATTGTGTTTGATTAATTACAGACTGCTAGCTTATCTATAATAATTCTAACTATGCATTTTGATAACACTTGTTGACGTGTTGATCGTTTTGACCGCCTTTATTATTTCCATGTTTCACGTAATCAACAACTAATTCTAATCCAATAAGAGCCGTCAAATCCTTACAGTCCTTTTTTTCATTTTCTTCGGATTGTGTAGTTTCCGGCCCGTCCCCTTCTACATCGATAATTTTTTCTTCCTCCGGCGCCACTTGTTTATAGATTTTCGTCAAGTTTCCCATCAAATAGCTCGTTCCCTGTTTATTGTTAATTTTCTCGAGTTCTTCAACCTTTGACGGTTCGGGGACTCGAAAAGCTGAATAATGTCTGTCTTGTTTTAACGAATCCGAACGTATTTGCAAATTCAGAGGTTCTGATTCAGGTGTCTTAAAATACACTGGTGGAAAAGTCGGCGGATAAAAGGGCGGGTACCATAAAGGAAATTGAGGTTCTGTCTGAACAGCAGGTGGCATCGGTACGAAATCCATTTTTTTTTGCTTCGCTTCAGATGGCTGTTCAACCTTTCCACTGTCTTTCCAGCTACGCTTTCTTCCCCTTTTATTCAAGGATAAAGGTGGATAAGATTTTGCTTGTACGAATCTTTTGAGCATTTCGCTGAAATATAATCCTGGTGGTACAAACGTGGAATTGGTTTGATATGGAGGTGTTGCGGCTAATAAACGACTTATTAAATCACCATTTCTAAAATCTGCTGGAGATTCTCGTATTGATCCCGACATGATCTAAAAAATTATAAAAGAAATATTTTCATTAGAAATAATTATAATCACATGAATTGATAGTTTTATATTCGTCTACATAGACATTTATAAATTATAAGTAAACATCAGTCCAACAACGAAATGTCTGAAGTAAAATAAAAAGGACGGACATACTTCACACGATGGTTGGGCCACTGTTGTAGGTGAAAATATGGGAAAATAGGATATAGAGAAAAATTTAATTTATATTTGTATGCAACGAAAAATGATTCGGAGCGACGTGCGACGCTACTTTTATACAAATACGTACATTTTCCCATTTTTTCAACGTTTTTCTAAATTATTACAAAAACCGCTTCGAAAATTAAAAATTGTCCTCCTTAAAGTAACACGCATATAAAATTTACATTTAGAAAAGTAGAATACTTGAAAATCAAAGCAAGATTTTTGGTAGAAAAATTGTTCGCAGATCAAAATGATAAATAAATAAAAAAATAAACATTATTGTAAAATCAATATATTCCTCGTTACGGTCCGAATCTAAAACTAAAAACTATAAAAATAGTACTGCTAAACATTTTAAGTACTGGTAAACCCATTTTTGTTAAATCTATTGCAGCCAGATTATTGCATTATCTGGAATGGTATTACATGTAATGATAGTATTTGACGAACAAAACCTAGAAGAAAAACGATTTTCCCAATTAAATTTTAAAAGTAAAAATTGTTCAAATATTTTGTTTACGTTTTAAGTTCTTGATTTTGCCGTTCTAGATAATTCTGGAACTGATTAACCTAACCTGATTACAACCGGCAACCTCCACATAGGGATTTTGAAAAAACATTGTTTTGCCATACTGCCCGTTAAAAAGACAGAGACGGCAAAATGTTACTGTATTATCCTCTTTAAAATTGATATAATATGCTTAGTATATTTTTTAGTAAAATTATATGATATTATGTTTTTAATTTCAGTTGATATTGTTTACGTGGGATTTATTTCTATCTTGTTAACTCGGAGTAATTTCATATACTGTAATACTGTTATACACACAAAAACACTGTCAGAATATCAGTTCGGTCAATTATTATTATCCGTGCAGTATTAGCAGTCATATCGAATCATAATATTATAGTAATGATTAATGATTTTATGTCTATGGCAATAATATTGTACCGAATCGCGGTAATATTATTATACATGTATGTATATTTTTTTTACACTCTGACAACGCCACGAGATTTATATGCGTTAAAGTTTCGAATTACAATAATTGGACGTAGAGTGATGTAAAATTCGATTTGCACGCGGTCTCATGGCGTCCGAAAATAATATATAATTGGTACACTGCAGCGGAAAATAATATATGCACGTCTAGTTAACTATAACCCCAGAACTCATTAGTCATCATCGCCCTCGACAATAATATTATTATAAAATATATGCTCATGCTACCATTTTGTGCGTTCATACCCTTTACGCGCACAAAAGCAAAAAACACGCAATCACATCGAATGGACTTGCGTTTTGAATTCACTACCTATACGCACTATATACTCGTAACGGTCAGCTCTCACCCCCCTCCCCTCTACCCTCCTATTGTATTACGGACTTGACAAAATAATGTAATAATAATAATAATAATAACCCAACACAATTACATCGAATTTTCACGCATTTATGACAACTATAATTTACAGTTATATGTAGGTATACTCGTACATAAAATGAAGTATAATAACAATAAATATAATGTAGCAAATCGAAATCATATGCCCAATTTAAAATGTTTTTTATGTTTTATTCGATTTAATTTTAGATTCTGAGCGAAGCCTGCAGCAACATACTGATGTAATAATAATAATAATACTGGTTTTATAATATTTTATTATTATATATATTAAGTATAAATTCGTGTATATAAATTTTAATATTTTATAGAAAACACAAAAAAAATAAAAACCTATAAATATATTAATTTAGTTGAATTTAAAATTATATTATCGTTATTGAGTTGCTGACTCAATAGTCTACATTTTCAAGTTAGAAGGAGTTTTACTCCTCCTATGGTAATAGGGGGGGGGACAATTTCCAGCCCCGAACATATTACATGAATATAAAGATAATTTAATCTTAAGGTAGGTACATTTTTACGTCTCACTATTAATTTTTTCCAAGCACTGCAGTATAAGTCATTATTTTATTATCGAGCAAAATGTTCGAATAAAAAAATTAACCTATTTTTTTTTAACGTATTGTTTTTCAAGTGAACAGTGTCCATCTTTATTTGTCAAGTCAAAAACCATCATTGCTATATAATATATATATATTATAATACTGTTATAACTAATATATTATATATCTTTAATCTCAAGGATGTAGGGCTTGAGTAATTTTTTAAAGATAGCTTTGTCTTATTACTTTGTTTCTTTAAATATATTTAATGACTATAATGTATTTTTTGTTTGAAAAGATATTTAGGACACAATCGTCATGTTTAGATTAGGCTATTAGGCAATAATGCTATTATTTATGTCATTTAGCAAGTTTCAAAATTTAATTTGCTTGTATTGAAAACTACACAAAATCGAGTTAAACCCTTCTGCCCTGGGACCAAAAATATATATTCGTATAATAGACTGCAACTACTATTCTCAAATTATTGTTCGTTACAATATTATACATATAATATCATTATATGGAATTAATATCGTTTCAAGTTTTTCTGTTAACCAGTAGGTATAGGTATATTATACTTTATTATAAAAAAAAAAAATAATAATAAATAAAAAATTCAAACCGAGAACACCGGAAACAAAAGACGTGACAGGGACCGTGCCGCGTCGGTCGGACCCTGATAATGCGTATTATGCACAGTTGACAACCGGACAGACAATGCGAAATAATATTCTCATCTGCGATGGGAATAATTCAATTATCGCGAGCAAATGGGAAATTCGAACCCAATTTGCACTACACAGCGTCAAATCCCCTCTACATTTCACATTTCCATTGTATACCACACTTACACTCACACACTGCAGTACAATCGCTATATAATAATAATAATAATAATATGTGTGTGGTGTAGTTTGACATTCGTGTTTCCTGCGGCTATGTACGTTTGTCATTTAGGGGAATAATCATCCCTTTGCATACACCACCGCCGGTTATAGTCTCCTTATTTAGACTATATACACTGTATAGTTGTAGGTATTACACTGTGATTAAAATGATAATCGTTCATTCCGAGAAAACAAAAATAATAGATACTCTGGAGCTTGTGCTCGGAGTATCTATTAACCTACCTAACACCATATACTTATATAAAACAGACATGACAAATATCCCCTCTGCCCAAAAAAAAAAATATAATAAAATATGATTCATATTATATATTGTTTGCAGTATACGTGGCCATTTGAAAAAATAAATACTTTAGAAAAAAAAAAAAAAATGACTAAAAATTATTTGAAATTATTTATTCCAAAATGTTACATTGTTCTTATTTTGTGGGTTGAAACGACTACCTAGTTTTAATTTTCAAATGAAAACCTATATTAAAAAATTCCCAAATAGATGGAGTATTAGTTTATATTCATTTTGGTGTTCACATTTTTGATTTCTGTCAACTCGTTTACGAGATATTCCATTTTTAAACTTGGGTAGGCCGAGAATACTATCCGAATGTCACGCGGCGTGCCGCTACTCAAATGATTTACTATATTTTCCCCCTACTTAAACTTAAAAAATATCTCGTAAACAGGTTGACGGAAATCGATAATTTCAATAAAAATGTATTTTAA
Source organism: Cinara cedri (assembly GCA_902439185.1). Lineage (NCBI taxonomy): Eukaryota > Metazoa > Arthropoda > Insecta > Hemiptera > Aphididae > Cinara > Cinara cedri. Next base: position 842,493 of record CABPRJ010001436.1, read on the forward strand.
CTAATGCTTCATCTATTTATAGAATTTGAATATAGGTTGTCATTTGAAAATAAAAAATAGGTACTCGTTTTATCCCTAAAAATAAGGACCGAAAAAATAAGTACTATATGTAACATTTCAGAATATATGATTCAAAAAAATGTTTCGTTATTTTTTTTTTTTTTAAAGAAGAAGAAATAAATATTTCTCGGAAAATTTGACTGTATCAAACAATTTGAATGACCCTGTATAATATTCAATATTTGGAAAATTTCTTTTAAAATATAATATATTCCCATTCACAATCTTGGAATGAACAAACTAATACATTTCCATTCATAATGCATGCTTTTCACATTTACAATCATTAAAAATTGGAATATATTCTGGGTGTATTTCAACTGTATTAAAAAAATAAAAAAAAATATAGATAGTACATTTTAGATTCTGAGTATAGTGAAGAATGTAATGATTTTACAAAGATGTATATTTTTTTTTATGTGAACACTTTTTCTACCAGAAAACTTACTCTGATGTTTACGATGTAGATCTTTTTCTGAAAGGAAATTTTCTTAGAGTGGTACTTTAGGGAGATAATTTTTCGATTTTCCTTAAGAGTTTTCTCAACAAATTGGAAAAAACAGAGGATATACTCGATATTCAGAAAATATACCTAAAAATGTTTTCATATTAATTGTAAAAATAATGTCATAATTATTACTTAAATGGTACTAATATTTAACGTTTAGTGTTATCTATTCAGAGGATACGTATGTGAATTTAAATTTTGAAATACATCTGAAAAATGTCACCAAAGATTTACATCTGTATCGAAAAATTCATACCTCTTTCATTTTTGAACCAAAGAAACACATACATACAGACACAGTTCAAAAGCGTGTATTAAAATTGTATGTACCTCAATGTGTGTCCTAATGCAAACAATCCTTTAAAAAAATATTATAATCAGTGAAATATTAGGTATTATCCCTGTAGTTAATTTAAAAAATGATTATAAAACAAGTATTTTAAAATGTGCGTGCCATACAATTTTAAAACACTAGGTATAAGGACAGTAAGTTATACTATAGTATATCGAATTGGTTAATTTATGTATCTATGGGTACCTGATACATTTATTTATAAACTCATTAGTTAAATTAAATAATATATTTAATTTTCGTTTAGTATAATTATAACCTATACATCATATATTACGCTCGTATATACTATTGTAATTTCGATTTTTATAATGTAAATATGCCGATGAAAAAAAACATAAACAAACAATGTACGAGAGAAAATCATCGGGGAATGGCAAACTGCCGAATAGTGGTGCGTATTAGAGAGTCCGGAGGAACAAAAGATTCTATATCCCGACGATGCAAACAAAAGGCATCGGCACCCTACGATGTTGAGAGTTGTTTGTTGGTCAGAAATAATAATGCCATCTTATTGAACCCCGTGTGGTTTTCGAATTAGGCAAAGTGCCTTTCTGATAATAGAGCTGACCGCAAAACCTCGATGGCCCATAGTAATATATATAACGCGTACCTATGTTATGAAATAATTTATTAAAATCCCCACTAAAAAAAGGCCCATACTGCTAATGGGTGTGTCACTGTACGCAACGATAAACCATTGCTAACGAAAAATGATTCTGAACAATTTTGTAACTTTTTCCTTGTTGCCAAAGTAACCCAACAACAATTAGGCAACAAATTGCCAGGTTTTCTTATTTATTAAGAAAACTACAAGGAAAATCAAAACGTGACATTCCTAATGCACCAACTAGATTAGAAATGTTGCGAGAAAGTTTTTAGTCGAAACGATATTTACTGGTACAAAAAAAAAGTATATTACAGTAAAACCAATATATTCCTCACTTCGTTCAGATTTAAAAAAAAAATAATAAAAAAACTGAACGCATGTAGTGTACGCATTATACTTACTAATTCGTTTATTTATTAACAAATATTTGAATTAGGTTTTGTTCTTTTTTTTTAAAAAAATAATAATTAGATAGTAAATATTTAACACCCTAGACTTCTCTGCTGCTGGTCGGTGAATAATTATTTCAAATAAAAGGTCATATTTTATCATATATTAAAGTCAATATTATGAAATTGTATGAGTCATGAAAGATAAACGAATATTATTATTCCATTAGAGGTACACTTTCATTCGGTGTTTTTTCAATAATTATTGACATCGGCAGTAAAACTTCCAACGCACAAAATGTTTGACATGAATATTTATCATATGACATGTTACCACTCCGAGTCGGTACTTTTTAGTTTTTAAATTAGTTAGTATAATCATACTCGTATAATATTTTATTCTACCTGATGGTGAAGTTTAGCTTTGCGGTTTTTATTTTATTTTTTAATAAAGTTTATGCAATTTGCAATTAAAACGATAAAATTCGAAATAAAATATTATTTAAACATAATGTATAATATCCTAGTCATAAATTATTACATAAATTGTATAATGGTCGGATGCAAATCTCCACTAATCAACTTGGATTGTACATTATATACACAGCAATATAGTGAGTACCTAATATTTATTTAATCGTGATTATTATTTGAAAACGATGAACGCCGTTATTTAGTTGGTTTTAGGACTTGTAGTCAGCAAGAATTATGCTTATTTTTGAATACGTCTATTTTAAAAAAATGTTTACTATATTAATTGTCGTCTAATATTTTAGTGTTTAGTTTTAAAAATGAATACATATTTTGGCGACATTTTGTGAGTAGACCATGTTTAGTAGTTCGCTTGTCTGTGAACCATTTAAGTACCTACACAGTGGCCATCAAAATTGTGACATTTTTATAACAAGTTATTGTGAATATAAGTTAATTAGTTAATAAATTAGTTGAATTTATGAAATATGATATCAAATAAATCCTAGATTGTATACAATACCTGTTACAATTATGTATAACTATATTAGGAGAATAGATACGCAATAAATGTCCGTACAAATTTTATATTTAATGCCAATAATTACGTTGAAATACGAATGACCTAAATCCGCCAATCGATAAATCGGAAAATTTCACGCCACGCATTATATTTAAGTGACACAATCGATATACTTAATTATTAATTTAAATACGAACACAAATGTCTATAGCTATGAGTGTCCTAAATGAAATACGCGTTCGACGCGCTCAGTCAGCGTCAAAAATTGAGACAATAACTCTATAATATACCTTATAAGAGACAATAAAAATAAGCAAGACTAAATTAAAATCCTTTCTGAACAAGATGGTTTGAATTAATGTCAAATAGAACTCGGTGGAATTGAAAACTTTGTTGATTTGCAACTTACACCCCTTTCCACCTGCCTCTTTCCACAGATGCTAATTACTTTGAAAGGGACCGAAACTTTAATACTCTTTGAGATTCGTATCGTGCACCACTGCCGATTTAATTACAAGACGGTTGTTTAATGCCCCCTACCTCTTCGACAAACTAATTAAAACGCTGGGGACCTGAGAAAACACTATCCTTTCTTTCCTCTCTTATTTCTTTTCTCTTGTTTTTTTTTATTTTTTGCTTTGTCAAGTAGACGATTTCCATGGATACGAATCTGTTTCAATTTGTCGCTCCCTTTCGCACCGATACATCACTGCAGACGACGACGGCGGTTATTAAATTGCAAACAAAATGAGTGGTATTGTTACATATATTATGCATAAAAATATAAATTCAAATAACTCATGTATACACAGAATTTCATCGCTTAAATTTTATTTTGTGTACCTATTAAACGTAGGCACACAGGCTATTTATTTTATTATAATTACTATAGTAAAAAAAAAAAAAAACATTTATTTAATTATTTCAATTGATTAATATTTCGTAATATAAGTATTGATAACAAATAAAATAATCGTAAAACGATTAATAATAAACCTCAGAATTATGAAAATCTGTTAATACTTGCTGTAATTATTATTTTCAATTTTTTAGAATTTTTCGATATCCAATTTGGAAATTTAGGTGGGTGGTAGGGGAATAGGAAATAACCAAGAATATCCTTCATTTTCTTTTCTAAAAAAAAGTTGTTTCATAAAAAAAAAAATTATGTATTGTAAAACTCGTAATAATAATTTTGCTCGCTACACTGAAAATCTAGAATATCTTAAACAATAGTAATGATACAGTTAAAATTTAAATTTCTTTAAATAAAAACAAATAATTAGAATTATTTAAGTGGGAATTTAATAAGATATATCGCAGTTTTAACGAACAAAAGAAAAGTTTTACTTAACACGATTATTACAGTTTTATAACTTTATAAATGAAATATTGGTCACGTTGAAAAATCAATATTTTTCTTTTACACCTAAGTTATATCATATAACAGTTATTTAGATTAGTATCTAAATATTATTGCCATATATATTTTTGAAACGAGTACTGTTAATATAACTATTAACTATATCTAATCATATAAGTAATTGATAATAATATAATTTGCGACAACTCAAACTCCAAACATGGAAAAAAAAACAGCAACAAAATATGTAGCAATATTTATAATTATTGAAATTAATCTTGTAAACTCGAATATTACGTTACATCCCGCTTCGAGTTACTGTGAGTTCACTGATATAATTTCATTGATTAAATTGTGTTAAAATATATACATCAATAATATACACATTCAATATTGCAAAAGTTTGTTCCGAACAATTCAATTTAAATACATACATGTATTATTTACATACATGCAACCTTTATATGTATACACATAATATACATGCATAATGCATATAGATGTATAAGTTACGTACTATTTATTTTAAATAATTTTTTCATTATTATTTTATATCCGAATTGGCCTAGTGTAAATTCGAGATGGGTAATATTGCACGATAAATAATATTAATGTAAAAAATGTATTCAAGTTAAACATGTTATATTTCTATAAACAAATGAATTTATATATTTGTAATTACGGGCGTATTCATTCAACTTTAAAAACGTACTTTTTCGACTAAACAGTTAAAAAAAAAAAATGTTAATAAACAAAATATCGCACAGAAAAACCAAAAACAAATCACTCTTTTATATATTAAAAAAAAGTTTCAAAAATTATAAATGTTATCCATATAGTAGTGCAGGTATTATATGTTAAACGTGTTTTGTACTTCAACGTGTGCGTCTTTTACTGTTTTTCACAAATTAAAAATTGACAAAATGCGTGATTGTGCAGGAAACTTTTTCCATTAAAAAAAAGATACCCGATATAAATTATAAACAATTATTATTAATTATAATGTTTATTTCTGACGAATAAAATCTGTATTATGGAGATTAGTGAACTGATTAAAATTTATATATATATTTGGTTAATATAGTTATTAGGCCAACGGACACACAATGTATTATCAATTATCATTTTAGTTATTAATAATTATTAAAACGTAAAAATTTCAACTAGTTACTTAAAAATGTTATACAATCCTAAATGTTTTTACATTTTGATCACGTTTAGAAGGTCAAGGCTTATATTATTCTACTATAAGAGTAGATACTGTGAAAATGTCAAGTTTCTGCAATATCTAATTACAAGAAATTGTGTAAATTTTCCTGTTTTCCTAGGTTTTTCTTGGTTTTTCTCAATTACGTATTAAGAAAACTAGAATGAAAATACAGCTTTAATTAACCAGCTATAGACAATATTATAGAAAATATGCAATACTTTAAGATCGAAGCAATATTTTCGGTAGAAGAGTAATTTATAGATAGAAAAAAAAGGTGACGCTGGTTATTCTATAGGTGACTCTGTTGATAATTTGCACTTTTCAATTTTCATAATTATATAGTTATAATATTATATCATATTTATTAGTAAGTTATAGTTTATGCAACATAAACCACATCCATGGTATTATTAAAATATATACGAATTTATTATATATGGTGTCTAGTTAATAAATTCATCAAAGTATTATTATTTGTTTGTTCTTTAATTGCTGCGGGCTGAATTATACAAATACTTAAGGTATAAATATATGCTGCAGTTTCTCCCGCAAAGACATTATAATAATGTATCTGTTGTAAAGTACATGTTATAACGGCCATTATTTTTATCGTTTAGAAAAAAATATTTGAAAAGGAAGTATAGTACAGTACTTATACAAAGCGCATAATAATGACTCGTACAATGCACGGTATTATAATATAATGAATATATAATAGTTGTAAACCATATTCAACAGAATACTTAAAGTTTAAAAATCCTACTTATTATTTTAAGCTCAATGTGAATCGTGTACGATGAATCCGATAATTTTTGAATTGTTAAAATGAAAATAAATTTTTTTTTGTTTTTATCATTAAAACCATACTATCTTTTAAATGGTCTTGTGTTTTTCAATTATTATTTAAAACAATGCGATGCAAAAAGCGTACGAGAGCTGATGGGACTTCAAACCACCGTAAATGATCTTTGTGTTTTTTTTTATTTTTATTATTAAACAAAATGTGTGCTTTAGCGAGGAGGAAATATTATCCGTCTGTTGACGTATTTTAATTTCAATATCTCGATATAAAAGAAAAATCGTATTATCTGAGTGCTTTAGTGCGTGAAAAATGTAAAGTGAAAAATGAAAAAAAAAATCTCTTTGGAATAAATTAAGACGATATTTCCACGTTCTGTTTTTTAACCAGACACCTTCATTACAATAGTGAGAAAAACATTTTTTTCCCTTTTCTCATCATCCGACAATGAGAGGACGGGCGGCAAGGTTTCAAAAATGCACCGGCTGTATAATTTACATAAATTGGACGGATGTCCCTCAACGGGAGTAGAAGTCGGCGGAGATTAATGACGTCATTTTACGAATATCACGAGGGTAAAAATAAAAAATACAATAATAAAAATAATTTATTAATATTGATGATCGGTGTAGACTAACGGAATTTTGAATAATTTAAGCTACCCGAGCAGATAATAATAATATTGTCATATTGTCTGGGGGTATTAAAATACGATACTTTATATACAATGTGAGGTAATACGTATAGAAACTTTATTGTATAAAAGAAGTTTTCGGATTTTGCTTGACGAAAAATGATCATACAGTTTCTATGAGCTTGTATACAGACTTTATAATATGAGATTGCTTTTATATGCAATGCATTGACACGGTTTTTAAAACAAAAATTAGGTATCTAAACTTTAACGATAAACTTTTGATTTTTGTTTTATATATTACAATAACTAATAATAATTGCAAAACATTCAAAAGGAAAAACGGCTTTTGGCCGTTTAAAACAAAGATGGATGGGCAGAACTAAAAAGGTATGGATTCATTAGAATCGAACTTTGGATAAATTACCAGATTTCGGAATATTACGAATATTTCCCTAAGACCAAAGGATAAATATTTGGACGGATCGAAAATCATCTAATCATTTGCATCACATCTTGAGAAACGAACTACGCTGATGTGTGTGTAATGAATATAATTTGTATTATTGTAAAATATTGTAATAATTAACCGACATGAATATAAATTTTAATTTATTCTATTCATTACTACTTGTTTATTATTGTAAGTTATGTATGGGTATAAACGTATGTAAGTTGTAGCATAATTTTATCTGATGTAGCGACATTTTTTAGGATTTGATGGCTGATAGTTAATAATTGTTTTTAAATAATTTTCAAACTACTATTCTTGATCAACCTCTCAAAGTACAAAATATGCAAAAAAAAATGTTGTATTTTTCCTAATTCATTTCTTGTTTCCCTTACACGAAACAAAAATATAAATTTTTGGGTTGCACGGGCAACCTTTATAACTTTTCTTTATATTAATTTGGTTTTTATAAGTAAAGATTTGACAGCGGATTCCGCTTATTTAAAATTATCTATTTCTGATCCACTCCCCAGCTACAGTTTGTAATAGGTAGAGAGTAGAAACTGCATGCATGTGAAGTTTGTATATTGAAATATAATATTGATTTTTCACTAATTATTATTATATAATAATTTATATTTCATTTATTATTTATTGTAAGATAATTAAACTAGGTATCCTAAAACAGTTAAATTAAATAGTATACATTACATTATTTAGTCTTCAATGACATTAAACATAAAAAAAATATCATCAGGTAAGTACCACATTATGGTTTTGGTATAGATTTTAATTAATAATTAACTCTATCGGAAATTTGTTGTAGGGTAGGTAGATTCATACTAAATTCATTGTTATTGTTTCGTAACAAAAAAAGACCTATGGTCCCTACAACAAAAAATTGTTGTAAGTTAGAAGTTGAGAAGATAGGATTTAGAGAGAAATTTAATGTATATCTGTACAAATGTATTATTAATTTCTAACCTAAAACGATTCTGAGTGGAGTTCGGTTATACAGGTTTTAAAAAGCCATAATATTTGCTAGTTTCGTTAAAATTTGTTATTAATAAATTCTCACAAAAAAAAAAAAAAAAAATACCTAAATTAAACTCAACTTTTCCTTTTGACCATTTAGTACAACTTATAATGAACCTCCTGTTAAATTTTAAAGCATTTCTGTTTGTCTAACGCTATCCACAAAGTACCTACTGAATACAAATTTCGTAAAAAACTAGGGAATAATGTCTATAATTAGCTCAAAAATGGCTCAAATGTTTTAAAATTTTGACTATGTCTAGATAAATTTTATTTTCGTAAATTTCCCCTTTTTTCCCCAGTTTTTTTTTCAATTATTATGCAAACTTCTAAGAAAAACAAAAATAACCCTCCTCAAATTTCCTTTCAGAAAATTTTCTACACTTCAAAATTAGAGCACATTTTCTAGTAGACATTTTTTACACACTATAAAAAAAATAATGATATCGTTGTAAAACCATTACATTCCTTACTTCGCTCAAAATTTAAAAAAATAAATACCTATTGTATACTATAAGGTATTCGTGTATTAATTTGTAAATTTACATCGGGAATTAATAAATCGTCCATATACAGTTGTTCGTAAAGCTTTAGTATTGAAGAAAAGCGATGACGATAATTTCGTTTATTGTATATTAATGTAACCCCACGAAACTCTACCCGCGTGCGATGTGCTTCTCATTTAATCCTGTAAGGGAATAAACGACTGGAAGAGCGATTTAAGCAAATTCTACTCAGTATAATGTACGAAATCTATCGCTTATTTTCAGTTTCACACTCAAATCAATTATTATGTTATACCTCTATATAAACGATCGATTTAAATCTGTATACTTACAGATTATGATTTCACCAATAAAATTATATACGTATTCTAATCCCACGATCAAAAGTTTGAGAGGGAAAAAAATGGTTTGATTTCTCCACGTTATAGATACCACGAACACGTATTGGTGGATTTTTCTTTCAATTTTCTGTCATTTCGGTCCCAGACCAAAATATCAATTGTATTTTCCATAGAAAATGATATTCGTTCTTTAATTTAAAAGAATGTCGAACTGCTTAAACAATTATGAATAAAAGAGTAAATATATTTGAGAAATTATACAATGCATGACGTGTCAAAAAATCAATAACGTATTCGTTAAAAAATAGTATTATATTTATTTCTCACCTAATAACAAAAAAAAAAAAAATAATCGATTTTGACGAAAATCCGTTTCCTAGCGGTTTTTCTCGATTTTCTATAATTAAGAAAAAAACAAAAGATATCGAAGAATGACATGCCCAAAGTACCTCAAACAGCCACTTTTACCAAAAACCGTTCTTGTTGTTGGAGCGAGTCTTCTGGTTGAAATCGTGTTACTAGACATTTTGTATAAAAAAAAATCGCGCACATCGCCGGTAAATCAATATATTTTTGCCCAAATATAAAAGCCAAACAGTCCAAAGTTTAAGTATGAGCCCTCACAAATAATTTTAAATTTATCAATTTCGCTTCAAGATACTGTTGATATTAATGTTCACTATTTCTCTGGGCGTTTATAACACATACATATGTACATTTCGTTAAACACTGCGTTGTGTCTTTGAGGTATTTGAGAAAAAAATATCGAAAATCCAGAAAAACCTTTCAAATAAAATACTACCCGACGAAAAATGTGCCTTTTAAAATCTTCTAAAGTATACGGTGTCAAAATTATAGATAGTTATTTACTAACTGAACCGAGTGAACACATCACTACCCTCAGAATTCAATAAGGGATCGCTATCATATTAGGAAATACTTGATTTATAAAACAATATAATATTACAACTTTTATTTTAAAACAACTCCCGTGAGCAGTAGATCTCCATCAATAAAGTCGAATTTTTCCCGAAACGACTTGTTGCCGTTACAATATTTTTTTGTTATTGATAAAAAATAGTTATAGTTGCATGCCAGAGTTGTTTTATATTTTAAACTGAGGAGGTATTTGAAATCCGGTATTTCATATGAAACCATGAAATTTGAGTATAAAGATGGTTAGAGAGGTGGTTAAAAGTTGAAAGGCACGTTATTGATACTTCACTATGCATACATAGAAAATTCCATTCCCTTACCGTTAATCGAGGAGTCTGCACAAAGTTAAAAAAAAAAAAAACACTTCCCTACGCAATAGTACGGTGAAATTCACATTGGAATTTGATTGAAGTTTTATTATCACTAATTCGCTTAGTACTAAATGACTCTACTTTCTCAGTCTGAGCTCATTTATATGGTTCGGGAGAAGTATTCAAAACTAGTAGGAATAATATTCACAAAACGGACAAACTATGCACAATAGGTGGGTTATAGGTGAAATTTAATGTATATCTGCACGCAACGATTAATAATTGTTAACGAAAAAAGATTCTGGACCAGTTCGGTTATACGTGTTTTCGTCAAAATTTGATATTAAAAATCTAAAAAAAAATCTACATCACACTCAAACTTTTTTTTTCAACCACAAAGTATAACTTATAATGGACGTCTTGTTAAATTTACAAGCATAACTGTTTAACAATTTTATCCATAGAGTATACCTATCAAATAAAAATTACATACAAATCTCCCAAAATTAGAATTTCTATAAATAGCTCAAAAATGGTTCAAATTTTTAAAAATTTGATCACGTTTAGAAAAGGTATATATATGTATTTTGTTTCAATTTCAAGTCTCTACAAAGATTTCCAAATAAATCACAACAAAAAAACAAAATTAAAAATAATAAAAACATTATTTTCGTAAATTTCCCCATTTTCCCAATTTTTCAAAATTATTATGAAAACCGTTTGGAAAATCAAAAAATGACCTCGTAACAACTAGTTAAATTTGCATTTCAGAAAAAAATGCTACACTTGATATATCGGATCAAGATTTCTGGTAGTAGTTTGGTACATAGCATAAAAAATTATACAAAATACAAAATAAACATTGTAAAACTAATGCATCCCTCGCTTCGCTCAGAATCTAAATTAGGGAAAATTCGACCACACTTATTCAGGTAATGATAATAAAAATATTTTACCTGATCACGGTGATATTTGTGCTGGGCTTTCGATTTTTGTAATTGTATGTCTGATAAAATAATATTATTTTTCGATTTTCGGACGTCCTGCAGAAGTCATCGGTGTTGTCCGGTATGAGGGAGCTCTCAAAACTTATGTTTCACGATAATTATGTGATTACGATTACTACACACGATATTTTATCGTGAATCCGTTGAGCGGTCCGTAAGACACGATCGCGAGGTCCGTCCGTCCGTGTGCGTTTATGAATAATGCGCTCGCGAATATCGCGAACGCCGCGAGACGAGTCCACGCCTCCGGGACGTCCTTTTCCACCCTCGCGACCCTTCGCCGACGCCGCGTCGCAGCCGAACCGGAGCTCCCGCCCGCCCTTATCAATACTCACTAGCCCGCGCGTGCCTTTTCCGCATTATCGTGGACCGAGCGGAGAAAACAATAATTTTTACGCGCCGACGTTTAACAGCTTTATAATATATACACACGCATAAAACTCGACGCGAATCTCTTCGGAAGAAAAACAAAAAAAAAAAATTGTATATATATTTTCTCTCCGCCGTGATATCTCTGCGTAATACGCATTTATTACACACTGTAATAATATTATTATAAAGCGCAGGGCCGGCACTAGGTATTTTCCTAGGCCCTAGACAAAATATTCCAGAGAGCCCTGAAAACAGTTTTTACGAATCACTAATGAAAAGTTTTACTCACAAGAAATTTTAAAAGTCCTCAACATTTTAACAAAGACTCCGAAATCAAAACGATCTCTGCTGTTGATGTTGACCTTTTGTTTATTTTTTGGTTATCACTATAATACCTAACCTAACCATATCTCATATAAACCAATCAAATGTCCACCAAATGTTCATCACTTCTAAATATACATAAAATAACACCAAAATACTATTCGATACTTTTTACATCAGTTTAGTAAAAACCACTTCGGTAGATACCAATAAAATGTCGAAAAAAAAAATTGCATAGGTGTACAGTAAAACTTCCATATGACGGTCACCGAAAATAATGGCCTCTATTTAGAGGTGACTGTCCTTTAGAGGTGTCTTATAAAGGCATAACACTTGTCGGGACCAAAAATTTACCGTTACGTAGAATCGACCGTCTTTTAAAGGTGACCGATAACAGAAGTTTTACTGTATATTATACATCTATACCTATTATTATCAGTGTTCGAACTGAGAATACTAAAATAGAGGAGTTCTATTAAATAAAGGACCGAACCTTATAATATAATAAATAATAATTCACTATAGTACTTACAAAATGTTTACAAGTGATGACCGTGACAGCTCAAAAGAAAATGAAACCGTGTATTTGTGATTCAGTTTCATTCGTGCGTGTTTATCGATTGGACAAAACCCACAATTAATAAACAACGATCGAGATTATTTCTTATCAAGACAATATTATTATACATATACCTAATTATTAATTATTTAGTTGCAAACAATTTAAGGTGGCGTTATACTACGACGGGTTACGCCGTCTGCTGAGGATCGTTGTTTGCCAATAATTCATATGTTTTTACATATAGTGTCTTATACGGTTACGGTTAGGTTAGGTTATATTTATACGGTTACGCCGTTGATGACCGCCCGGCGAACTCGGAAACCATTGTGAACAGTGGCGTACGTAGGGGAGGGGACTAAGAGGCTGGAGCCCACCACATTGACCGTATTTATAGGTGATCCTGATTAAAAGCTGATCCTGCACGGCGTGGCCCGTGACTAATTATGTTTTTAATTTATTTGCGAGTAACGCCACCTTTTAATGAGGTTGTGAACAATCTATACCTATAAAGAAATATAAAAATTCGGGAAAATGTTTGAATGGGAAAGGTCGAAAATCGACTTCATGAATGGACCGAATGTGCCTAATTGCATTGTTTTAGTGGTTTAATCTTTTTCGCATTATTGCCTTTCTAATGAAACCGGTTTGGGGCACAACGGTTGGATGGTTTTAAAATCTATAACGGATATAGGTAAAAACAATTTTCGTATTTTATAGTTATAGATACATAAAATCTGTGGCTTGGTGGCTTGGTGTAAAAAGAACCAGTGTCATTTGTTTAAAAAAAATTAGTTAGAAATAAAAAAAGAAAGTGTACAATTATTTATTTTCTAAATAATAATTTTTAAGTTTTTGTAAAAATTGAAAATTACGCAAACATTTACATTTAATAAATTAAACAGAGCCTTATGGGGAAATAAAATTGCAAAGCCCATTTCCCAACAATCACAAAATGGGGCCAATTTTTTATATTTTTTAAGTTTCAACTGTAATAATAATTAGTAAATAAAGATGTTTTTTTTTTCATAAAATACACTATTTTTGTAAGTAAATTTTTTAATTTACCCCCGATGTCTATTAATAACCTTACTATATTACTATATTATCACAGAATAAGATATTATTAAGTTTATAATATTATTATTTTTGTTTAACTGTGGTCATATTCGTGATAAACAATGCTTTGTTATTATGACAACTTTGGCGATTGGTGTTATTGTGCATACGCAGACTCTCGTACAACCTTAGATAATATCTATGAATCATAGATATTACAAAAATAGGCTATGATTATAATATTGAACTTACTGATGTTACTAACAATTAACGCATCGTTAAGTTAGTCTACGGATGTTGTAGATAATAATAATATAACCTATAACCTATATTTTTTTTTTTTTTATAGTTATATTAATCTTAAGTTATTGAAAAACAATTATGTAGATAATTTTGTTTTCACTTATTTCTCTTAAGTGTCAAAGTAATAATATTTTACATACTTAGGTTTTTCGTCATTGTTTTCGTATAAAACGTATCTCATGGTTTTTACACTAAAGTAAATATTTAATTATTCATTATGGTAGAAAAATATCGAACTTCTGTTTGAAGAAAAAAAAAAGGTAAGGAATGCAACTCACAATTCATACAACTCTAATTTTGGTTGGTCTCTGGCCTTTAAATACTCTACAAACTTAAAAATTGAATTTTACTACCTAACATTTTTATAGTTACCTAAATATTAAAGTTATTTTTTTCATTTTTTTAGTGTGTATTTTATGTTTATTATCAGTCAGAACTAAGAATGCAACTACTTTATTTTTCAAACTTGTGACGAATTAACTGATTAATTATCAATTTTCAAACCCCCTTCCCTCCGCCTTTGAAAAATATTGCGTACGCCACTGGTTGCGAGTCGTGGTTTCATGGAGCTACCACCCCGCGCGCCGTCAATAAATGTAAACACATTGTTTTTATCAGCTGTGTCACCCTACAACAGCAACGACATCCAGTAGTGGACTTAAACGTTAGCGTAACGTAGCGTAGACTTGTATTTTAATAATACTATGATGCAGGTATAAGAATAAATATAAGTAATACTCATATTTATTCGTATACCTACATCCCAAAATAAGAATGTTTGACACCGAAATATCCATAAATGAAAAATTAAGTTTTCATTAAAATGAATATGCAATTTTACTACGCTTTATTAATAAATTATTTACCTTAATATTTTATAATAATTATTATACTTTAAATAATAAGAATAATATAAAATATTTTGATTTCCAACACAAGCTGAACAGAACACTTCTACAAGAACACAATCTATACTGACTGAGTACTGACTGGAAAGTCAGTGTTAAAACCTATTTCATTATCCTTATTTTACGGGTAAAACCGTGATTGTATGACACGAGTATATGTTTGGATGGTTTGACGGCGACGGTTGAGGCATGCGGCGTAACCGTCGTAGTGTGACAATACCCTTAGAAATTCATGAACTATACATCCGGCAGTATATAAATACAATTATTCTACGAGATAAGTAATTCATTTAGATAGGTACAATAAAAAAAAACCTCATACATCATAGTAAAACTTATATGAAAATATTAATATTTAATATAAAAATGAGAGGCCCCATAAAACTCGAGGCCCTAGGTGAATGTTCAGTTTAACCCCCCCCCTCCCTTCTCCTTCCGCCGGCTCTGGTACAGCGAGTATTTCGTTCAAAACGATCACGTGAAATATTTCAGCTTCCGGATGGACACATATGGATCCAGATCGGATTTTTTGTTAGAGGGATGAGGGGTTTATCAAAATACTGATTTCGAACCGATTTTCAAAAATTCGACGTAGGTGCACGCAATTAAATTTATATTTTCTTAGACGAGAACATCTATGTTTACTATGTTCAGTATATGTTCTGCAGATTCAAATAGTTCTGCTGATTCAAACTTTTTATCGTATCAATAACAATATTTTAAATAGCTGACTCGTAAAACTTAAAAAGTTATCAATTAATTTCCGTGGAATAAGGTTTCACGTCATATCCATATAAACTGGTAATTGTAGGTCTATAATGGACTATCATACTTTTATTATCCATGGTCAAATTGTTTTATTTTTTCTTGTGTAGATAAAATTGCACTTCGACGTTATAAGGAATTTGCATTATCTAACTGCACCGATGATAGCAGGTGATAGGTTAACAGGACACTGTTTATGTATACACAGTACAGTCGAATGGGAAACGTTATGAAATAATTCGTAGTGAAACATCACACCGTATTAATTATCTCCGGACGGTGTTATTATTTTCACAAAATAATATACTATAAAGGCACTAGTAGACATATGTATAATATTATAATATACGCGCAGAGCTGTAAATTTTATTGTTTTTCTTTTGTACATAAAACTCAATAAAATAAAGTATCTGTATCGCATAGTCCCACCCGCGAGTGTGGAGCAATGCGTGATGATAATTCACTTACGCTCGGCGGAACAATTGGGGGGGGGGAGGATATACGAAAAAAAAAACAATACGTGCTTGTTCATATAATAATATACGATAATACTATACACATATACCTGTACATCATATTGTTTGTGTACTCACCTCGCATAATATGTGATTTCCAAAACACGTTCCGTCATCTGTATTCGCTCTTCCCGTCTGCTGCACATGCAGACACGGCCTATATAGGTATACCTATATAATATAATAAAATATATAGTGCAGCTTGTTTTCGTCTATATTTTTATCACATCGTATCACATACCTACTACACACTACACAGTATATACGCACGCGAAGATAATACAATTTTAGATTCTGAGTGAAGCGAGGAATATATTGGTTTTAGTAAGGTTTTTTTTCTCGTATTTGTAAACAACTTTTCTACCAGAAAACTAGATCCAATCAAAAGCGTTATAGGAACGACTTTCTTGTAGCGTTTTTGTTCCTGTTGCCGCATTTATAGGATCCATTTTTTATTCCTTTGTAGTTTTATCGTTCAAAATAGGAAAAACTGGCGATTGTTATTAATTTCTGGTAATCTTGACAAGTCAAAAATTACGACTAATAATACTCTGCTCTGAATCGTTTTTAGTTAACTATGGTTTATCGTTGTACACAGATATACAATCAATTACTTTTCATATCCTTTCTTTCAATTTTCTTCTTATATAATACATTCATCAAAAGCGTCCATTAGGAGCTGCAAGGAAGTGACATGTCACCCCCCTAAAAATTATATATTATTATAAATTATATTATCATTTTTTTTTTTTAGTTATAATTAATTCATTTTTCTAGTGATAATGAAAATAAGCACTGTGGGGGAATAGAGGTAGGACGGACTGTGTATGCTCAATGTTCAAAGACAAAAAGTTCATGACGAAACAAAGTTCGTTGAAAAAGTAGTTGAAAAAAAGTTTGCAAAAACGCAATTTACAGTTTTTGTTTTAAAATATTATTTTTGTTTACATATAAAATGTGTGTTTATTTCATTATTCAATACGAGCAATTTTGTTGATTCATAATTTTTAAGTTTCTTTATTTTATGAATATTACCTTCTTATAGGTTTTGACAGATGGGCGCCCTTGATACCGTTCAGTAGCATCATACTTTTTTTTTTATGTATATAAGTTCATTATATGTGATTTAAATATTTACCAACGGTTCAAGGCTAAATCTGATTTACAAACAAAAAAAAACTCCATGTACACTGTAGTGTCTCAAATTCAAATGGTAGGTCTGCAAATCAACCAATTCTTGTCAAAAAAATGAATTATGTTTTTCGTATAGTAGTTTTATTATACACTCATAACGTATTTTGTATTCTAATATTTAAAATTGTATAGATTTGTTAATCAAGATTCTTGGGGGTGTCCTCATATACTTGCATAGGTCACATGTCCTTTTTTCTATGAGAAAATGATAACCAAGTAAAAATATGTAATTTTCATCAAAAAATAAATAAAAAATCATAGATACACAGTTTAATTACAAAAAATTCGTAAACCTTTTTAGAAATAACTTAAATTTTAACAAAAAGACTAAATTCAGTTAAAATGAGATAATTTTGTTATCATTTATCAAACGAAATGTCTTATATGTTCTATCATTTATTTTTAAACTGGGTTTATTAAACTTTTATACTTATGACTTATAACTAGACTTTTTAACTAGTTACTATTCAGCTTTTGCTACACTACACGTATAAGCAATTGTTTAATATTTGTTTAAACAAATTCAAAATTAATATAAACTTTGAATAATATCGCAACGCAATATAGTATAAATATTAAAATATGTAATAATATACACACATTATACATATTGTGGTATGGATAAGTAAAAAGTAAAAGATTATTGTAAATGCAAATAAAACATTTTCAACTGTAAAATTGTTTGCGTTTTTATTTTGTTAGAAATGTGGTGGTGTAGAGTAGGTAGGTACGTATATATATATATATATGTTCTAACGAAAACAACGTTTGGGGAAATAGTTTCTCGAAATCATTAAATGCGAAATTAATTTCAGCACACACGGTGTCGCGGATAAAAAACGAAGGGATTTAAAAACCACCCCTCGTGTGTACGAGCTCGCCCGATATACGAAACAGTTAAATTTCCACTCGCCCCTACCGTCTACTGGCAGTGGAGTGTGCAGCGGGAGACCCGAATACCACAAGTGTCATAGTGAACCTTTTTTTTTTTTTTTTTTTTTTTTTTTTAATTTCTATGTGTTGAAAAAAAAAAAGAAAAAACCCCAACAGTGAAAAACAAATGACGAATGAGACTTTTCGAGTACGCTTTGGAAAAAGGTCTGGCAAAACAGTTATAATGATTCACAACCCTCTTGACAAAATAATCAAGACTCGAATGCAATGGGTTTTTAAAACGTTAGGGGTAGAATTGGTTTTAGCCGTATATACATGGATACCGGACGAGGAGGGGGAAACTTTTGATCACTAAAGCCCAAAGGCGTTGAACCGTGGTACCGTAAGTAATACATATTATAGGTGTACTGACAGCTTGCAATCTATACCTACTCGAATGTATACATATACATTATACATATATATATATATATGAATACGCGCACTAGTACTAGCACTTATAAATAGGAGACGTAATGAAATCTTTAACTTCGGGAGGGACACCCGTTTTGTTGTTAACAGCGAGCAAATAACACTTAACAGTTCCTATATTTAGCAATCGTGCGACCGTGTTATTTTTGTGTTAAATACGGTGAATTTATTGATAATCAATGGTTGGTCCCTGGGAATGTCCCATTTTGTGTATGTATACCTAGTCTACGATACAAGAAAATTCAATTTTGAAAATTGTCAAATGGCTAAATAATTTGCTGACTACAGGTACGATAATAACGCGGTAAGTAATCATGGAAACGATTGTAAATAATTATGGTGCATTATATAAAATGTATTGATACTTAGGTACATATTTTTAAAGACGCGTACAACAATTTCGTTTATAATGACGTGTGCATTAATATTTTAGGCACAGGTGGTAAAAATCAACAGAATTAGAATAAAATGTAAAACAATTTATTAAAACTTCAAACTATATAAAACTGAATAATATTATTCCTAAAATGTGTGACATAATTAATCTATTAAAAAAAAAATTGTAACTTAAAATCTTAGCGATGGAACCATATGTGTGCCAATAACTTTTTTTGTTCGAAAGAGCATAAGTACTTTCGACTTTCGAGGTAGTCCAGTTCGAGGGTGCTTCACTAAGCGTGCTCACACTATTATTTTTGGTTAAATTTTTTTATGTATTCAAATTCTGATTTTTGGTATTTTTAAGTGTAGTTAATGCCCGTATTTTTGAATACTTTGATTTTTCACAACATTTAAGGAGTATCTTGTTTATCTTGAGTATCTTTGTTACCAACTTTGATTTTTTAAATAAAAATCTATATTAAAAATTTCATAGATGAATCAAAATTTTTGATTTCCGTCAACCCGTTGATGAGATATTTTACTTTTAATTTAGGTAGAGGAAGATTAGTGGATCACTAATTAAACGTCGCATACCGTGCCGCCACACAAATGATACTTCACTACCCTCACTATCTTCAATACTCTGATCGTGGATTTCGAAGATAGACGATAGCAATAATAATGAAATAACCAACAGTCGTATTTTTGATACGATGCTAAATCGATAAAAATAATGGTTGGTGACGATGAGTGACGTTGCGGTATTGAGGGTATATCACTTGCATTTAATTAACTAGAAAGATTGAAATAATAACTTTTTAGCAAAAGAAATGAAACCAAGATTTCAATAAAAAGAAGAGCTGATACAGCTTTTTAATGTTTTTCTATAAGAATAATATTTTTGGTAGAAAACATAAGCCGTAATTGAAAATACTAAAGTCGTATGCCATACGCCGTAAATCTGTTCGTTTTTAATTTTTCTTTTTCCGGTTTTCTGAATTATTAAGAAAAAATTCTTGAAAAATCAAAAAAACCGACTTTTTGCGTTAGCATTTAAATCCAAAACTCAACCAAAAAAGTCTCATAGCATTTCTTGATTGAAGCAATACTTCTGGTAGAAAACCAAGTTTGCAAAAATTAAAAACAATAAATCGGTAACGCCGTAGTGGCGTGCCGTAAATATTTGATATTTTTTCCAATTATTCTGAAATCCCCTTGAAAAATTAAAAAATGACTAATGCACCAACTAGATAAAATTTTCTTTTAGAGAAGGTGCTATAATCTATACATAGGTGAACAATTTTTTTTTGAAATGTTGTTTACAGACAGATAAATAAACACACACATCATAGTCAAACCAATAGATTTCTCGCTATGCTCCGATCTAGAATATTATTGACAGGATGATTCACTAGCGTGCTCACCCCGTTTTTCATTATATTTATATATTATATTGAAATTCTGAATATGGAATTTTTTAAATGTAGTTAAAGCCGATATTTTTGAATAATTAGATATTTCATAACATTTAAAGAGTATCCTGTGGTAATACCAACTTTGGTTTTTAAAATGAGAACCTATATTAAAAATTCCATAAATAGATGGAGTATAACTTTAAATACATTTTAGTGTTAAAATTTTTGATTTTCGTTAAAATACACATTTATATTGGTGAGGCTTTTTTCGGGTATAAATAAATTACGGACTAATTAATGATTGTTCACAAAAGTATATAAACTAGGGTTTATCACCAGTATTTATATTTATTTATAATAATTATATTATAATTTACACAACATATTAACAAAACAACAAGTTTATCATAAATATACAATTGGTTGTACTAGTCATACTACGCTTTTCGAAATGTATTTAATAGCCAAATGATTTATTGAATATAACAGTTTAGAAAACAGTACCTATGACCTCACGCATTTCGTGATATTAAAACTATTTTACTACTTAATAGGATAAAAGTTTCAATCTCTGATTTATAGGATTTCTGACCGCTATAAGTCCTCATATGATGTTTGTTAAAGTGGCAGTTTTTTCTAAATAATTTCTGTTACATGTTGCATTTAATGGATTTATCTTTAGTGTGAATTAACATTCACACTCTGTCAATAAGACACTTAAATATGCTTAATGCTCGGTTATAATATTAATTTTACTTTTATACAAAAAATCATCTAATAAATTAATTTCTTTTAGATGCGGAAAATAATGAGGGATCTATTGATTGTGTATATGATGTTTGTTTTTGTATTTTAAATTTTGAGTGAAGCGAAGAAGCTTATGCTTCTACAATGTTTATTTTTTTTTTTTTTTATCTATCAACAACTTTTCAACCAGCAATTTTGTTCCGATTTACAATGATAGCACTTTTTGTANTAACATTCACACTCTGTCAATAAGACACTTAAATATGCTTAATGCTCGGTTATAATATTAATAAAGGTAATTTTTTGATTTTTCAGAGAGTTTTCCCTGTAAATGTGAAAAACCGGGAAAAAACATGGGGAAAATGTAGGAAAAACGGGAAAAAAGGTACAATATTAAACATTTAAACAAATACCATTAAAGAAAATATGTAATTATTTTACTATAATATGATATAAATATTGTTGACAAAGTAACACTATCAACCAAACTTCGTTCAGAATCGTTTTTCGTTAGCAATGGTTAATCGTTGCGTACAGATACACATGCAATTTCCTCTCTACCTTCCCAAATACTCACTTACAACAGTGGTCCACCACTGTGTGAAATATGTCCTTTTCTTGTTTAATTTTAGATCAGGTTGGTGAATAAGAAGGTCGGTTTTGATTTCTCTTATATTTTTTTTTTATTTTTTTAATTGATTAAAACCGAAAAAAATAAACGTAAAAAGAATGTGAGAACTTACGAAAATTATTTTTTTATTTTTTTCAATTTTGTTTTTTTTTTGTTGAAATTCAGTTATAAATATTTGTATTTACTTTAAATTTGGCAGAAAACTCATATTTCCATTTATTGGGAAAACTCAAGAAACGACCTCCTTAAAGTACCTCCCCGGGCCGATTTCCTTTCAAAAAAAATGCTACTACACTTGTAAATTGAAACAAGATTTCTGGTAGAAAAATTGTTCACATAAACATGATCTTAAAACCAATACATTCCTCTCTCTACTTAGAAACTAAAACTACTCTACTGGACACCTTGTTTTCAACTGTTGGTGTTTATTACTTATCCACAAAACTTTTTATTCAAATGTACTTAATTAGAATGATATATGCAAGTTAATGTTAAGTGTCAAAATCCGTAAATACATTTGTTATGATCTCTAAATAACACCCTATTTGATTTGCCTTCAATTATTGCATAAAATACAATACTACCTATAAGAATATAAATGTCATAACATATAAGTTGCTAAAATTTCAATATGATAGATATGTATACAGCTTCACTAATGGATTTTCGGTTATCTTCATTCAATCTCTTCGCGAGTTCTTGCCTGAACTTATGTCGGAATTAACGGTAAGAAACTAATAGACATGATGAATAGAGTATGTGACTTTTAAATATCTGCAACATCAAAATTAATCAAAGTCGACCAACAATTTTTGGAGATTCGTAATCAGTACTCATGTTAGGTAGGTACTATCAATGAAGACTATCGATTGCAAAAAAAAAAATAAATATAAAATCGATATTGAAGATGTCTGGCATATTTGTATATTTTCGTTTGACCTTAAGTAAAATGCAAATACGAGCACAATATAGTTTAAGAACAATCTTATGAAATTAGAATAAAAATAAGAATAAAGTGGTAACCCTCTGTTAGTATCAATGTTCAGGTTGTTGAATATTATAGCATGGCTTCGTCTGATATACTGCGTGTAGCTCTTAAAGAGTGGCACTGAATTTTCTCTTCTCGCATTCGTCAACAATGTGACTCATTGTTTGTAACTCAGCTCCACTATCACACTCGGAGTTGTCCATTCGATGCTACTTGTTCATAAGGCAGTGACAGCGACCTTGGTCGGTTTGTATCCGGTTTGATAGGGTTTATATAGTTCTCGAGAGAGTTTTAACCCAGGTTGGATTGTATATACATCCCTCACTAGAACCCCATTTTGGGAGGTTATTTCCCCATTGTTCTTTCCACCTATCTGGCTAGAGAAGTCTTAGTGAGTTTATAGAAACCAGTCTTTTTAGAAATTAATGTCTCGATTTGAGTCGTGGTTTTTCCATTCCATATTAATGAATTAGAAGGGCAGTAAACAATTTCTACAATTTTTATCACTGCTTTTTGTTTACGTAAAAAGGAGGCTGAATATTGGCCAGTACTGACAACCACTCCGTTTGTGTGGATTTTACGACGACTGTGATTATTCTCAAGGCTTCCTTTAGCTCAATATCTACTAGCTTCATGGAGTACTTTCCTCCCATAAAGTTGAACAGCACACTGCTACGGAATATACGAGAGCCAAAATCGATGAGCGTAAAGCCTGAGTTGAGACAACCCCCCCCCACAAATGGTTTCGGCTAGTTCAGATATCAGGGATGTTTTAGACATGATGTTCGCCTAGAAAATATTAAGTATTCCGTATAATGTAATATACAAATGTGTGTTGAGGGAAAAAAACTTTAGGTGAAAGCATTGCAATGGGTTTGGTAGTGTTTTTTTATATAGTTCTCGAGAACGTCTTTCAATTTTCGATAAATACAACTCCCCTACCTCAGTACCTCCCCTCCGTGATGTCAGTCCGATTTTAACCTCTGGTTCCGCTATAAAAATGTAAATAGACATAGTAGGTATAGTATGTTATGTATGAAAATGGAGTAACACATAATGCGGATCGCAATGTCGTCATAATAATATTCATGGCTGACGTAATAATGTAATAATATTATTAGGTTATACACGAGCAAGCTTTTCAACAGTTTTGGCCTTTCGTATTCTAGAACCGTTACTTTGGAACGATTGTTAATGGATACATTTAAAAATCTCTATGCGTAGTATCAAAATCCGTCAAAAATTCATCCATTAACAGGCATTCCAAAACTGTTTATATTAACACACCCGAATTCATTGACGGGACTGCGAAAAATCCTCTCGGAATATTAGGTAGGTCTAAAAGTCCACTGGACACATCCGGATTGAGGAAATCCGGCAGTTCTTAAACCACTAACCAGCGAATTTGATATTTAAGAAAGGTTTGTGCTTTGACAACCGAGAGGACAGTAATGTCGTGTTAGTGGGCAATGCCAGATCAGAACTGTGACATTTCAAACTGACGATTAAACCGTCGTCGATTATGTATCGCGGTTCAAAACTGCCGAAAAAAAACAAACTCTTCGTGTATAGAGTACTATTCTATAATTAATGATAATAAGCGTACGCAGCTGCTCGCCGGTCTAGGAGTCTGAACCGCTAATGTTTTTCAACTACGGCCCTGAGGACGGCATCATTATCGTTGAAACCAATTGTCACACAAAATTATAGGCGCGGGCATATTATTAAACCGTTATTATATTTGATAGAAAACACGTAACGCGATTGATTTTGGATAAATATTTAGTAAAAAAAAAAAAAAAAAAAATATAAATATACTTCAACGGAAGATCGTACGAGGGACGGAAAGTTTCAAAGGGGAAGCCCGCTGCCTGCCCCGTCTCCCCCGTGCGCGCGTCTATGCATACAATATTGTATAATATAGTGTATAAACTAGAGTATAATATACCCATTATTAACACGCGTGAGCCGATCTGTAACCGCTTGATCCTTCGTCCCCGCGGCACAATACTCGAACCGCGTATAAAGTTTCTTTTATACCATCATCATGTACGGTCGTGTGGGTGCGTACCGCGCATCCGTCGGTATACCTACATAAACCGCGTTAATATACCTATACCGATTTATGCGTGTATACGTACATAATACGGTTTGGATTGTCAACAATCGAGGCGATGTGCGTGGCACGTCGACTATGTATAACGCACGTATACGTATACGCCGTCGCGCGGTTTCGTCAGCCTGCACCGGCGGCGTATAAAGTTCCCCGGGGATATTAAAAGGCTTCTAAAAGGTTAGGCGGGCGGGGCGGACACGCGAGGTATACGTAGGTACATATATACATTAACATATATGTATAAACGTTTCTCTTGTTCGGATTAAAACGTGTCAACAAAAGAACAGACGAGCGGATAGAAAAGAGACACGCGCGCACACACACACACACACACACACACACGCGCGCGCGCGCAAACTGTAATATGCGTCGTCGGAGATTGATCAAGAGACGCGGCAGAAAGACGGGCGACGGACAGGGAGTGTGCGACGCGCGTGCGGGAGGGGAGGTAAAAGAGAGAGAGAGGGAGGGAGTAAAACACACGACGAGAGTGCAGAAAAACGCGCGCGCGCACACACACACACACACACACACACACACACACGACACCGCGGCGAGAGCTGATGCAGAGTTTCCGCGGAGCGCGCGCGCGTAATGTATTCAACCGGGGCGGACGGGATTAATGCGGAAAACGTTTTCCTCCGCTCCCTTTACACGCCGCGTTAGACAACAGACATCAGCGCGCCGCGCCGCCGCGGCCGTCCCGCGCGGTCCCAGACGACGGCGGCGGCGACGGCGACGCGAGTTTCTTTCCCCCCGGCCCGGCCGTTATTGTATTACGTACGGACACGACGACGACACACGCGCAATAATACGCGACGTATACCTTTCGGATAAGCTGTGTGTCGCACCGCCGGCTCCTATGGGAGTTGTGGGGGGGTGGGAGTTTAAGGAGCGGGTCCGGGGCAGGAGGGGCGGTCGGGCGCGCGCATTTCATTTAATAATAAGACGGTATACGTTTCGTCGCCGCGGTGCTCGCCCTCCCCACGCGGCCCGCGAAGCTCCGCCGTGTGTTATATTGTTGTTGTTGTTGTTGTTGTTATTGTTGCCGTTGCCGTTGCCGTTGTTGTTCCGGACCGAAATTTCTACTCGAAAGGACCGTCGACGACGGTTATTTTATTTGCCGTCCGCCCCGCCGCCGCCGCCGCCGCCGAATATGATGTATGGCCCGTCGTCGCCGCCGCGTTTAAGAAGAGGAATTTAACGTCGTCAATTTACGTTTGGCCGGGCGGAGGAGGAGGCGGAGGAGACCGCAGAAAATATAATAACGCGCGGAGATATACGTATGCGCGCGTATAATGCGCATTATTAAATCTCTCCTAACATTTGATGCGTTTTATAATACCGCGTTATATAATACGGCAGAACGGTTACAAAGACGTTAAGACGTTTTCCTATTGTGCGGCGAACGCGCGTGGCGTACCGGGGCTGCGGCGGACGGAGGGGGGGGGGGCGCGCGTATCAAAATCCCGAAGCGGATATATCATATCATGCGTATTAACGTTACAATCATAACATCCACGGGGATACGCGGATATTGTGAATATTTCCCGTACGCGATGCGCGCACCGCTGCAAGAGGGTGATCGAGCTCGAATACGATAAAAAAAAAGGAAAAAATTGAACCGATGTACAACAGTACAAAAAGTCGGGACAGAACTGATATTACAAAGAGCTATTCGTTTCTCACATCTGTGCGTAACGGTAAACGATTCTGAGCAGATAGTAATTAATACAAGTACAGTAGTGTTATTTTGCTCGTTGCCGGAAATCAACGAAAATCGCACAAACAATTGCCGGTTTTTTCCGATTTATCGAGGAAACCGCAAAGAAAATCAAAAAAC
Source organism: Cinara cedri (assembly GCA_902439185.1). Lineage (NCBI taxonomy): Eukaryota > Metazoa > Arthropoda > Insecta > Hemiptera > Aphididae > Cinara > Cinara cedri. Next base: position 869,484 of record CABPRJ010001436.1, read on the forward strand.
GACCTCCTCCATACACCAACTAAATCAATAATTCCACAATAATGTTCCGATTAAGTTTTCGATTGGTGCAAGACTACGGATAGAAAAGTTGTTTAGACACAAAAAATAAAAAGCTCATCATCATTATAGTAGTAGAAACCTCTAAAACGTAGTTTCGTTTCGAAAAATAAAATTACTATGTGGTACACTCGTAATTTACATTGTATACTAAATTTTTTTTTTAATAGATACTTCATGTTTTACGAATTCATAAATCGATAGACGTCAAAAAAATTAAAATGTAGGTATCGCAGACATTTCGAACGGGGAGGAGGGTTACATAGCACTTACAATGCCGAAATAAGGGTTCAGTGGGTTCTGAGGCTGAACTTGAATAACTATGAAATTAGCTTTTTTTTTGTGTAATTTCGATATAGGTACACACTTATACAGTTACACCTGCATACATAAATTTTAACGCGGTGGACCCTTTACATCCGTGAACATAGAGGGCTGTATCCCATGAACGTAATTCAGGATTCATATACGCAACTTAAAAGTGACTTTAAAATAAAGATCCCGTAAGCGCAAAAAAATTACTTTTTTGACCACAAGTACAACCTGTACCTACGCCCATATGGTTCAAGCAAAACCGTATAAGCCCCCCATCAATTCAAAATCTTGATGTCGCCACTGACACCGGCGTATTATGCAAGATATATATATATAGGTGATAGCAAGGGGATTTTTCGTCTTTTTCGTTCCAGGTCCACAAAAGGAACGATTCCAAATGATTCGTTCCGTCCGGTACATTTTACTATTATTTCTCACGATGTACCTGTACCAGTACCTGTAAACGGCAAATCGAACTGATACGACCTGGTTTCCACCACTCGTATCAGTTACATTGTTATTTGATTGTCAACTTTTTAAAGTAAACTTAAAGTAAAGTCTTACTTTAAATTAAGATTCTAAACTTATATTGTTTTTCGACATTATTGAACGTGAAACACTAAACTATTTTATTAAAATATCAAAATGAAAAATCATAAAATTCAGAATACTAGAATACCTACACATTTATTATCAACCATTGCGTTAATTAGATTAGATAAGAAAATATGGTATAAATAAAATAGATTTGAGTCTACACCATAGCCATACAATATATTTTGTGATACGGTTATCACCAAAAGAAAATATTATTTAAACAAAATATTTTTATTACAAAAACACTATAAAGGCAAAAAATTCTAAAAAAAAAAGTTCAAGGGGGGGGGCTCTATCCCCCATATCCCACCTCTGTGTACGCTACTGACTCGTATAATAAATAATAATAATAATTTTTTATAGTATAGTAATAATATAATACAGACAATTATTACCGGGTTTTTTTTTTTTCGTCACACAACTCCCTCGGGCACTACAATAATTGTGATTCCGCCGTTTTTTTTAGAACTCTCGGTGGGCCAAATGTACATACGTACTGATTATACAACACTGCGCGTCGCCCAATTATTATGGTCATGACGAGTAGGTAGGTAATGATATTTAGGTAATTAGATAACGAAACACTTTTTCATGTCATTACATTAATTTAAACACTTCTACCCGAAGCCTTGTTGACCCCCTTTTTTTTAGGTCCTACTGAATTCATGTTCAAATTTCAACATTTTACCAACACCATTTCAGGCTATACAATGCCCGACGTAGCTCACTAGTTTCTTTTTAATGCTACTGTTTCCATAGATTTTAGAAGTAGTTTTTTGTGGTTGATGACTTGATAATTCAAGAATCAAGACGTATACTTTCAGGTACTCTTGATTTCGAGATTTGTTTTATTGATAATACATCCTGAGGTTTTGGTGTTGATTCTTTTGATTTTAAAATTTGTTTGGCCAGTAGTTCAAAGTATAGGCTTCTATCAAAATCTTTAATTGATAATTGGGACATATTTTTAATTTTTTTGTGCATATTGAAGGCGTTAGCAACTTTGATCACGAATAAATGGGAAAATAAACACACATACCTTTTTTTACTTTCCCTACTAAAAGAATAATCTTAAGTAAGACATTCGAAATTGTCCACTAAGACGAGATATTATTCCACTTTCAAGTTTGGTTCAGGGGAGAGTATACAGGGAAGAGTGGTACATTCTTAAAACGCTGCACGCTGTACCGCCACACAAATTATGCCCCACTACTCTCCCCTGACCCAAACTTAAAAATGGAATATCTCGTTAACGGATTGACGGAAATTTAAAATTTAAACATCAAAATTTATTTAAACTACTACTCCATCTATTTATGGAATTTTTAATATAGGTTGCCCTTTCAAAATCAAAATTAGATAGTACTTTCATCCCTAAGAATTAAAGTGACAAAAAATAACATAAATGTAATATTGCAGAACTGCTTGTTTCTAAAATTTTCTATAAAACAAATATCGAAAAAAATTAATACTTACCGAAACAATTAGTGTCTTATGATAGATTGATCACCCTGCATAATTTTAAACCTCTTTTAATCGGTATGTCCCGCATAAATTGTCTTATGGTAGAAAGACCTTCAAAATGTTACTATTGATTCATCAACAGCTATGTTTTGATGTGGTTTATGCAATTTTTGAAAAGTTTGATTTAATTCTTGTCAACAGCTGTTTGCGTAGGGGTACAAATCATATTTTTCGTTCTGTCCAATTATTATTTCCAAGGTCTTTCCCAATTTTTATGAATTTTTTTATTGTAATTAAATTGTTATGTTGTCTGTGAACTATGCAAATCGACCATATTGTCGTATACTTATATTTGTCCTTGTTGATTTGCAGAAAAAAAAAAGCCATATTGTTACATTTATGATTATTTTTGTGTTGCGCCGTTTACGGCGATATATAAATATATACTATCATTGTTGTACTTTCTCTAGTGACCGAAATGCGTTCGTCGTTTCGGTTCCCGTAACACCTTTGCGACACCAATCACTCAATAACTAACTGAGCCAAAAAGTAGCGTGATCGTATCGGATCCATTGCGGAAGTCCATCGCCGGTCACTACGTGTCGGGGTTTTGGCTGTCCAAGTCGTCCAGTTGTGTTGCCTCACGGGACCGGCAACATCTCATCAACAAACCCGGTCGTATCATTGTTTTAAAATAATTATAGATATAGTTAGATATGAGTAAGATGTAGGTTTTTTATAAGGTACGTGTTGAATCGTGTATCAAGGTAAAATGTGATGTTTATGTACCCATGAGAAAAGATACATTTTTCCACTATTTCTTCTAAACCAAAAAATATTAGTTTTGATTTCACCAAAAAACGTCTTCGTGTTATTACACACCGAATAAAAAATAAAAGTTTGAAAAATCAATTTTGAGCTACTTAATTATGCAAATGATTGAAATAACATTATAATTAGATTTTACGCGGTTTATTGACAATAACATTAAAAGTAAGTGCGATAGGTGAACTTTGAATCCACCGAAATGTTAAACATATAATTACTATCGTTTCTAAAAAAAAAAATTCCAAAAATATAAATTTTTAGTATTTTAAACTCATAAACACGATTTTTAGAAAAATCGAGCATTTTGAAGTTTTTTGATTTTAACTTCCAAATGAAGTTTGAGCGACTTTTTTTGAAAGTACCATACATGCAAAAACATACATTTCGGAAAAAAAAATCGCTTCGGAGCTAAACTACGTTTACGCTTTTTTTTGTCCACGAAATCTGTATCCCGTCGTTGGTTGATAATTGTCGTCATCGTCGTCGTGACGTCATCGTACCCGGTCACCTGTATGTTGGGTTGCCTACTTCACATAACCAAGTGAGAGAACACGGAGTCAAATAAGTTGCCAACTCACGTCAACCACGGCGCAAAGTCCCTATACCGCAAATTTGTAAATTGATTTTTCGTTTATACTACAGGTGTACCATATTTTGTAAAGTTTGTGATACCCAAGATTTCTTTTTTTGGGTTGAATAGAATTATTTTTGATATGCACAGATACCTAAGTTAAATTTTTCCCCAGTAATTTTTCTTATTAAGTAAAGCACATTAAATAGCCTATAGTCTTCCTATCCAAAGGGACTAGAACTTTGTAAATGAAGGTCCAACATCTTCCAGTTCGTATTCTATGTCCATTAAAAATGTATCCGCTACGAGACCACTGGGTCAGATGAAAACAATTCCAAAGCTTTAATACATTGATCTTTCCTTATTATTTTAATTAATAGGGTTTCATTGTAATTTATTTCCACAGAAATTAAGTTCAACTTGAATCAAGCACTGTACATATTTTTAAAATGTTATTATTTTAGTAACAAGTATGAAATGAATTGAATATTTTGTACAATTTTTTTTTTTTTTATAAGTTTTGTTAATAACAGTAAAACTTCATCAGTAATTTCAACTTAGTCGGATGAAAGTGCATGCAAGTTTTAAGGCTAATAGACATTGTGTTACTGGTGATGCAAAGGAATTGGATGAGAATAGACTGAACAAGACTGAAGTATTGAATATGGTTTAAAATAGAGGTCTTTTTGATTTAATAGAGGAATCAAAGAGATACATAGATACTGTGATTGGTGTTGTTAAAATTTGTTCAATCAAATTATTGTTACATAATAATATTTGTTAGAAACTTTTTGTTTAATTCGCTTTTGTTATATTTTAAAGTTGTTATTTGATTAACTCTTAATTTTAAATTTTGTAAAAAAAAAAAAATTACGATGTAATCATTGTTATTATTGTTATGATGTTGTAGAATAGATTTGGCACACAAAAATATCGTTGTTATACATTTGTATTTTATCATCTGCATGTAATTGTTGACCACGCGAGTCGTATGATGTAAATGCAAACATATTTAATCTGTATAATATTTTGTGTTTTTATCATATGAAATTATGTTAAGTTGAATAAACCTGATAGAATATAAGCTGCCCTCTGGGCAATATTCAAAATGCTTTCTGCAGAGCCGGCAGAAATGCACGACCTTTCCAGAATCGTTAATAGTATTTCTGTATTTATGTATAGTATGTGTACGTGTATTCGAAATGGTGCTGAATGTCCATCTACTTTTTTTCAAGTTTAATAACGTGGCCCACACGATGGAAAAAAAAATTGCATTAGATCCAGCCGTAAATCTACTATACCGCTAACGGCACCAACATTCTATTTATTATCTGTCGCAAATACCAGTGGAAGAAAACGCGATGTTCTGTGGTTAATAATTTCCCGTTGATGTTCTACGGTCGGGGACAAACGTCCGCTATTTTTCTTGACGGGGGCAAAACGTCCTAGATTCTAGGGTCTTGATGATCTAAAACCAAGACGTTAAAATATATTATTCTGCTAATATATTTTCAATAAAAATACGTTTAGATAAAATAGTACTGTCAAGGGCGTCCATTTTCGAAAATCCAGGGTGAGGGCACTGTATTTTCTCAATGCGACACGTTGTACCTTCCTGTTGACTTATTGACTGGTATAATACGTAAGTTTACGTAGCACAACATTGTACGGCTGTGTTCCTATATTTCCTACAATAGTATTTATTACGGTCGTATAATTATTTATAAAATAACCAAGAGCACGTAGGTAGTTAAATTTCTAATGAACTGAAAAATATACAACACAAATATCGCGCTTTATTATTTAATTAACAAAATGTGCCGGGTACATTAAAGTTTGTAGATTAGTTTGATTGGATCTTAAAACAAGACTGCGAATACGTTTATTTTTTGAAAGTCGGCCAACGACACTTTGGATGTTCCGTCTACGTACACTACACAATCCAGTTGGTCTCTGCCCCGTCAGTGTAGGCATTCGATAGTTGTACATTTTGCATGAGGTTATGGTCATCGCGTAAATGACGATAAATTTGTCAACTGACGGAAAAGGTAACGGATTAAACATAAAAATAATACGCGCGGAAAACGGACGGAATTATCTGACCGCACACACCGACGGATTCTACCCGTCGATTGTAATTGAGACTACTAAACGATTCGCCTACACGGGTACCATTTCGATTTTTCCGCCATGTCGTCGACCACCAACGGGAAACCGCCGGTGAAAATAATCCTGCGCCACAAAATTATATGTATACGATCATCGGTTTTTCATTGTGTTCAATGTATTTAATATCGATATGACAATATTTTGCGCGTAAACGTACAGCCGTCACGAAAAAGCCGGGGGGGAGACACGTCCTCTTTTTGTTCCCCTACACCCCCTCCAGAAAACGGACGTCCGTTGACGCCGGTCGAACAAAACGTTTTTCTTCGCGTTAGTTTTCGACGAAAACGCATTTCGGGCGAAACGCTGTTCCGGCGAAATGGCCTTTCGAACCGAGCACGCTTCTCGCCACACGTTACGGCCCATTATAGGTATTCTACGTTTCTCACGATATATTTTCGGATATTTTACGCATTCCTCCCGTCGCCCCCCACCCCTCCAACCGCCACACCTCACCCCCCCAACCGTCAATTTGACCGACTTTCCGCGTGAACGAGTGCCGTCCACGCGCGCCCGATAATTACACCGGCCCGTGCAATGTCGACAAAAGTCGCCGCGCGAAACACCGACGGGCGCGCCTACGTGGCAACGACAATGTATTGCAACGATCGCCGCCGGGCTACCGTTTCGAAACCTTGCGTCGAGTACGGGCCGAGAGAAATGCGCGGCCAATTGCCATTCGAGTACGCGCGCGGTCGAGTCCGAAGTCTGATTACAATTCATTATTAAGCCATTGTGCCCGTCCGGCGCGCCGGTCACGTGTTTAAAAAACGCACGCTGTTGACCGCGGCCCGATAGCGGAGAACGTCCTTCGCCGTCGTAAAAATGTTGCGCGGCGCACAGGGGCCGGGGCAGGTACGACGGCGTGCGGGACCGAGCGACCGCTACGGGGACCGATCGTTAATCCGGCCAGCTGACGGTAAACAGCGTCGCAATAATATTTAACCTATTTAAATTACGCATTGTATCGTATCGAGACGAACGACGGCGGCGGCGCGGTCCGGTTTGAAAATAACATTCCGCGCAGCCCGTCCGCCGTGCGGGCCGGACGTGGCCCCCGTCTTTCGGGACCGTTATCAACCGACGTTAACAAATCGCGCGCTCCCGTCATGGAGCAAAAAAGAAAAATCGCCTAGCCCAACTCCGCGGAGAAAACGTCAGCTGTTCCTTTAACCTCTTAATCACTTTTTTTTTAATCAGCCCTCTCACTAGGCCAGACCAGACGAAGAAAATACGGTCTTCCAAAACCCAAAGCCAACGGATCCGCTCTTGTCCGTCTCAAACCCGTCTACACACTCGCCGTCCCCGTACATCGGTATAACAGATACTCCGCGATGGCTCACAGGATATTCCATAAATTCGTAAGTATCGAAACGTTTTGCCGTCGGCGACGGTACGATGCGAAAAACTGGTATCGTATACCGACGTCCAGTGGACGGGCATTAAGTTTTTAACGTGAAAATTTGGTTTTTTTTCGACAGAACAATATTTCCCAATACCTAGCACGTTCCTACAGCGCAGAAACGAGAAAAGTCACGCTGATTCCCGGTGACGGAATCGGCCCCGAAATCTCGGCTGCAGTGCAGAAAATTTTCGAGGCTGCCAAAGTAATTTATTTTCGTTATTTATCATTGGATAGGCGTTTCGCAGTCATATCTGTAAAATGTAAACTCGAATATCGCACGAATGCCCTTAATATTAACATTACGAGTATTTTTTTTAAGTAGGTGGTGTATTATTCGTTTTTTTTTTTTTTCGCGTACATCAATTAGTGTCTACTGTTTAATATATTTGAATACGTAATGAAAAAACGGGATCGCGCTGTTTTGAAAAAATAATTTTATCACTGCAATTTAATATAACAATAATAATTTTAACGATCGGATATTTTAGAAGCCACTGTTTCCTGGATTCATCTGCTCTGTGTTTGGTAATGTCAATTTTTAATACTCTAACAATACTTTTTAAATTACAAATTCATTATTGTCATATTATTTGTTTTTTTTTTTTTTTTTTTTTAATTCTTTTTAATTTGTATAACTTAGTTGACTCTGTGCCTAATAACAAAAAATCCTTGGAATCTAAATTAATAAAACCAAAAAAGTTATTTGTAAATATAACCGGATTCATCACAATAGTCCAATAAACAAAATGGACATATTAGGTATTTTATCCATTATTTTTCATAAAAATTAAAATAAATATTAAATACTATATATTATTATATCGAAATAGAGAACATTAAAACAAACCTGCAAACTAGCTCTTAACTGGATCTAGTAATAATTTGCATATTTAGTGTTGTCAAAATTTAATCTCTTTCTGATAAAGTCAATTAATAATCAGTTGAATTGAGTTTTAATAATGTGTAACATTGTCCAAATATACCTATCGATAGCTGTATAATACTATTCTTTCAGACACCAATTGAATGGGATGTAGTTGATGTTACACCAGTGAAAGCTCCAGATGGTACAATGAAAATACCATCTAAAGCTATTGAATCAGTAAACACAAATAAAATTGGCTTAAAAGGACCTCTTATGACACCTGTCGGAAAAGGTCATCGTTCTTTGAACTTAGCGCTTAGAAAGTAAATACTTTAAAGTTGTTTAGAACTTTTTTCTACTGATAATTTGTTTTGTGTAAATCATTTATTTATTTTTTTTTATTTAGAGAATTCAATTTATATGCTAATGTAAGGCCCTGTCGTTCACTTGAAGGTTATCCGACTCTTTATGAAAACGTTGACGTAGTGACAATTCGTGAAAATACTGAAGGTGAATATTCTGGGATTGAGCATGAAATTGTTGAAGGCGTTGTACAATCTATCAAGCTGATCACAGAGGAAGCTTCCACTAGAGTAGCTGAATTCGCTTTCAAATATGCTGTTGAAAATAAACGATCCAAAGTCACTGCTGTACATAAAGCTAACATCATGTATGTATTATATATTTATATTATATATATTGTATATCTATGTATGATATGTGATATGTTTAGGAGAATGTCTGATGGTTTGTTTTTGAGATGCTGCCGTAAGGCCTCTTCAAAGTACCCGCAAATAAAATTTGAAGAAAAATATTTAGACACTGTTTGTTTAACCATGGTTCAAGACCCTAGTTTTTACGACGTTTTGGTCATGCCTAATTTATATGGTGATATATTGTCAGATATGTGTGCTGGTTTAGTTGGAGGTTTAGGTTTGACACCCAGTGGAAACATTGGCAGTAACGGTGCTCTATTTGAATCTGTAAGTAAACAAATATTGTATTAGATATGTTATTTTTATGTTTGTAAAAAAAAAAAATTGATTAGGTCCACGGAACAGCTCCGGATATAGCAGGTAAAGACTTGGCCAACCCTACTGCTCTTCTTTTATCAGCTGTCATGATGCTCCGTCACATGGAACTTAATAGCAAAGCTGATATTATCCAAAAAGCTTGTTTTGAAACAATCAAAGAAGGCAAATACAGAACTGGTGACTTGGGCGGAAAAGCCAAGTGTTCAGAGTTTACAGATGAAATTTGCCGTAAGATTCAAGAATCATCTTAATTTCACACAAAGAAATTGATTTAAATATTTAAATAAGTATTTGTGTATATTTATTTTGTGCAAACACTAGGCCACACAGATTAGCAATAACCCCCACGAGTTTTTCGCGTTTGTTCCTTTCTATTTAATTATTTATAATACAAGTTATAGTTACTTAATCCAGAATTCAGATTTTTTCAAATGATTACAGAATCATTGTTTTCTGTGATAAATATTTAGGTAATTAATTTAGAAAACAAAAACAATCCTAAGATACTTTTAACATCATTCGCCATCCATTTCATTTATCACATAGATAATAATTTGTAGTCGTTTTATTTGTATCATTTATCTTTTTAATTTTCAAAATCAAAAATAAATCTATCGCCCATGACTTTTAACATGCTAACTGTTAAAAAAAACTCAATTACTTAATTCAATTATTGACAATTCAATGACTATTGAATTTTTGTTATGTTTGTTAGACAAATGTTTTCCTACCTATTTGAATATCTATCATTTATGTATTTAATGACATGAAAAATGTGTTTGTCGTAAAATTAAAAACATAAATTTGTAAAAAATTGACTGAATACAAATGCTCTGGATATTCTAAATATTGTATTAATAATATGTAATTACAGTATGAGTTATAATAATCATTACTTATTGTTAATGAGAGTATGGAACTTTAGATACATGCGCCTAGTCACTAGACGGTATTATATATTGTAATAAAATCATTATTGTTCTATTATTAAAATTGAGTATTGTTAATTTTAGTGATTACCTTTGAATAAATATTTTTATTCATCAGTTGTATTACTCTGTATACTCTGTAATTTTATTAATTTCAACAATCAAGGGGATTTAATATTCATTTAAAAAATGATTTCACGTTCACATCTGTAAAAAAAAATATGATGCTTATTTAGCTAACAAGTTTTTTTTTATACAGGGGATGAATCTTTAATAGATATGCCGTTCATATATCGGAAGGTATAATTTTTTGTTGAATAATTTATAATACCATTAATTTCTTTTATCTTCATTTTTAAGGGTGAAACCACTCAATTTTTAATTTTCAAATAGCAACCTTTTTAAAAATTTCAAATTTTGTTATTGAAATGTATAATTTCCATTTGCCTATTGACGATATATTGTACTTTTAACTATGTGAAGGGAAAGTAGTGGAACACTATTTAAGAGGACATTATACCCGTGTCTACTGTCTCAGTCGAACTACCGTGTAACATACAAAAACAATGATTATGTATAATAAGTAAAACCAGCTTAATTTTTATTTTAGAGTAAAAGTACTTGAAATTTATAGAGAACAATATTTTGGAAAAAATTTCATCAGTGTTTTTTGAATTATCAACTGTTAAAAAAATTATAGTTATTTAAAAAATAAAAAGAAAAAGGATTAACATACTTTGTATGTAGATGCAACCACTTTTTTAGGTGGGAAGTTGGGAACTTAATATATATCTGTAAGTAATGATAAACCATTGCTTATGAAAAAACAATTATGAGCGGAGTTCAGTTGATTGTGTTGCTTTGTCAGCTGTCATATGTTAAAATGATTACAACAATATGTTTTTACATGACAACAATGATTGCTTAAAAATGATATAAAATAATAATAACAAAAAATAACTAAAAACGGTAGCAAATGACAACCATATTTTTAATCTTTCAATCTCTTTTAACCTAAAAAACCAGGTTTTCCTAATTACCTCAAATATTAATGAGAATTTTTTAAAAATTACCTTTAACGTACCATCCAGAGAACATTTCCTTTTAGAAAAGGTGCTATACTTGATAATCGAAGTATCCTTTCTGGTAAAAAGTGTTGAAATAAAAAAAAATATCTATGTAAAGCCAATACATTCCTTACTCCCCACTCAGAATCTTAAAAGGTTATTAAAAAAAAAATAAAGGTTTTTGTATCTTTTATATAGAGTTGTATATTTTGAATAATACAAAAACTCCATGATATTGACTCCAAAATATTGTTCTCTATAAATTTCGTAATAAATACGTTTACTCTAAAATCAAAATTAAGCTAGTTTTACTTATTCTGTGTAAGCATTGTTTATGTATGTTACCCGGTAGTTGGACTGAGACAGTAGATGTGGGTATAACATTCTCTTAAGTCTTAGTCGTAACACATATTATGCATCATTCTTCTATTGTCATAAATTAAACATGAAATATCTTGTTAACAAGTTGATGGGAACTTTAAATATTGGGTTGCTTTTTTGAAAATTAATCATGGGTAATGGTTTCTCCCCCAAATATAAGCTTTAAAAATTAATAGTGATGTAGCATTTTAGATCTGCTTGTTTCTTAATTTTTGATAAAAATTAATACTTTCTGAATTAATGAATGTTTATCGAGGACTTTTCACCTAGTATATAGTGAAGCAACCAAGGGCTGTTTCTAGCGGTCTATGTATAAGTTAAATAAATGTATTAAAAGGTGTTAATAAAATACACTTGTCTTTATTAAATACATAAACATGTGATACCCCTCTTCAAAAAATTTTGGTTGTGCCACTACTGAATACTATCTGTGCTATATCATTTAGTATAAATTGAAATTGAACACATTTTATACAAGTAGTGACATTATTATATTATTTTATATATTATAAGTAAAAATAACTTTTATTAGCGAAATTAATACACTCTTGATCATAATTTGTACAAATTTAATGTTTTCACAAATGTATTCATTGCTACCCCTGGCAAACATTTATTCATTATACACCAGTACTGTCCTGCTGAATGGCATTACATTGTTATATACTGTATCAATGTTATAAATAAAGTGACAACATCAACATTTTATAAATAGTTAACACTCACAACGTAGGAAACAAAGAAATGCGTTTGGGACCATTGATAGAAAACAATAAATTGAGCAAAATATAACATATTTAATTTGTACTTGATTTTTTTTTTCTTCAATAATTTGAAATTATTAATTTAGTTTTTTGTGTTTTCAAAAGAATACATATTTGCGTTGATACTTAATTGTATTAAATTTAGCACAAGTGAGTAACATATTCCAAAAAAAAAAATCTTACAACAACTTTTGAATATATTTTGTACATACATTTGATTAAAAAAATATATATTTATTTATATGCAATGCATTAGGTAAGAAAAAAACATTTTTGAAAAGTCAAATAAAATAAGTATAAAACGAACAAAATTTATCATCAAACAAAAATGATTAATATCATGATGCAAGATAATTATTTGTTATGTAAATCAATTATGCCAGAGTACTGTAACATTAAAAATAAGTAATATGAATAATAATAATAAATCTAAAATTGATCATTATTAATATTGAAATAAAAATAATACAGAGTAATTTGAGATGCATTCAAATATTAAAAGAATACATAATAATTATTGGAGACTTGTTTTTATTACCTACTCCTTATTTAAAATTATCACATCACAAATAAATAAATAATAAATTGGACACAACAAAAAAATTCAACAAATTAATTTCATTTTATGTTAAACCTTATACACTATTGTCATCATTTATTGCCGTATAGCTCTCATGGCCATCAAAAGGACGGACAGATTCGCATATTAAACTCTGAATTACCCAATGTAAGGATAATTTAGGAAGTTTTGATCGTGCAAGTACTGTTGGACAATATTCATCCGTAACAATGACAGTGTGGTGGTATGGTGATGGCGCAGTAGGTCCATCTAAAAAAAATAGTTTGTAAACACACTTTAAGCAATGTTGATATTATATGTTCTTTAAATTAAATAAATTTGCATACCATCATTCCAAGAGGTGTATACTATGGCACCACAAAATTTTAGTATACCAGAAAAAAATTCATTTTTCGGTACTCCCAATAAAGCCAAAAATATTATGTACTCGGAAAATATCTCTCTATGGACAGTTGAAGGGGAACGAAAAATAATAGATTTCTTTTCTACGCTCCAACCATTTGGTATGGGTTTAATATTATTACGAGTTAAAAATTCAGGAAACGATAGATTCTAAAAATTAAATTAAAACATTTTAATTAATAATAAATTATAAATGTCAATATGTTGTTTAATAGTGAATGATAGTTTTAAAACTATATAATTATTTTATTTTATAAGATATAATAATAAAAATTAAATGTATTTGGTTCCTTTAGATATAATGAAGTTTTTTCGGCCAAAGCACTCATGATATAACAAATTCTTACAATCTTGGAGCTTGATATTTCAAATTTTTAATATTTATTAAAATAAGATACACATCTGCTAATGTATATTGTCTTAATGAAAAATACATAACTTATAAAAATAGAATAAAATAGTAGATTATTACGAAGTTTTTCTAGCATACATTATCGCTAAACAAAATGTCGATGAATGTATACATAAATGCTTCTACAAAAAATGTACAGAAATATGCTTTACATTACTGTACATATATGTATAAATATAATGGCTCAGATATTTTATACATATTGTGATTTTACTATGTTTATATGTACAAGCATGTAAATATTATTAAATGGAAATAAATATGTATGTGTAGCATATTTTTAAATTTTGAATTTCCTTCAAATCTCATTAAAACAAATTTTGTTCATTTATGCTCTTGATATTATAAACTTTAAAAATACCGAATTATTTTGTGAAATTTGTTATATCGCAAGTTGACTGTAACTGTTTTCATAAGAAATTTTTTTTTTTTTTTTTGGAGATTTGATTATATATAATGAAAACTATTAAACTACTGTAAAATAACTAGGATTTTCTCAAATATAATAATTAAATACAGGTATGGGAGTAAATTATAAAGAACATTTTAAAACCAAGTACCCAAAATGAGTTCATAGGTAATAATTTTTTCTAAAATAAATAATAATATATATTTTAAATTCTTAAATGAAAAACAATTTATTTAACTTTTTATAATTACATACTTGAGATATGGCTAGGTCAATATATTTGTGATGGTAAGATGGTATACCAAGGCTCAAACTCAAAAAATAATTACATGTTTGCGAAGGAGTATCAGTAATTAGGTAAGTAAGTTTGTAATGGGACTTGGGTATAATGTTTAAATGTTTAAAAACATGACCCCCATGTTGACATATTGTGGCTTCCAATATTTTTTTATGTAACTTATTAGGTTCAAAATATTGTGAATCTAAAACAACATTAACACAAATTATTCAGTATTTTAATTTAAAATACATTAAAATTAATTCAAATTTTTACTTACTTGACAACAATTCGTCTTCACTAAGGTCGCTCGCATTGCACGTTGGTATTCGTTTAAATGCAGCATAAGACAGTACAAAATATAAATCTTTAAATACTGGCATGCAATTATTAATTGATAGTTTTTTTATTATATGCTTATCTTGTTCAGGAGATGAGTGCTCGCTGTCAATATCAGAGTATTTAAATTTCCTCATATTTACTTTTGTTAGATCTTCTCTGATGTGACTAAAAAAAAAAATATGATCCAATTTTACAATCAACAATATATTTCAGGAATTGATATTCATCAATATCTAATTATTAACTAATTTAAAGCAAAAATGAAAATGTATAGTGTTTAAGTATGTAGGTAATACTATGTATATAATTAAAAATCTTTGTGTTTATTGTTAAAAAAAAAAATGGACATTATCTATACTAGTTGGATAAAGTTAACAATCAAAATTATAATCATAGTTTTTACACATTAACCGGCTATTTTGTACATTAGACATTGATGGATGGATGAACTTGTTAAAAAAATGTTCAAACCTGGTATTGTATTTTATTTTCAATGGAACTAATTGTAAGATAGTTATAGATAAGTTTTTAAGACGTGAAAATCGTACTAAGATAAGATAGCATTTTAACTTACTATAATAATAGTAATAATAATAATTAACAGTAACAATACACCATAACATATCTGGCAATCATTTGAAATTTATTTCCAAATATTAAATTTTACCTATTTTATATTAAAAGTACCTAACCCATATGTCAGTTGAAATTTAATTGTGTTCGGAGTAAAACAAATACGTCTGCAATATAATGTGTTCAAAAGACAATTTTTGTGTGATTTTCAATAAATTTATTGCGGAGTAAACCAAAATTCGATTTAATAATCTCAAAAAAAAAAAAATAATAATAATAATTTCAAAATAATATTAGAAGTTAAAAACGCAAAATTAAACTGAAAAGCTCAGATTACTGAAATTTAAAAACATATGATGTAATAACTATTAACGGAGAAGACAAATAGATTTATCATTTAGACGATGGTCTTATATTTAATTGTTGACTTATATTAATTAATTTTATTGAAATAAATATATATTATGAATTTATTAATAATAATTTACATTAGTCATACACGATGGCTAAAGTTACTTTAGTCGGGTAATGTTTACATAATCCATTTCCTAATAGTTTTTATTCATGACTTAAGTAAAAAAAATAATTCTGTTCATTTTTTTTAGAAATAATGTTATCGGAGTTGTTTTTAATATTATTTTGGATAATAGGGATTAGACAATTATCAATTTATAATTATCAGCGAACCCTGATATATTTTTTAGTTATTAATAAATTAATATTTTAGTTTTTATTTATTTAATGCTAAAGAATTGAACTACTGAAAATTATATTCCTTACTCAAATTCAGAATCTGAAGAAAACACAATATGATTAGCCATTTCATAATTTTCTTCAGTTATTCCTGTACTGGTACTAGGGATGTCTCTAGGATCAGGTGCTTCAGGGAAGAGACATTTTCGTTTTTTCTTTGGTTCAGATGGTCCTACTTGACTTGTACTTTTACGTTTATTGGATATATCTTTTGTTTTTTCTGTGGTGTTGGTTGATCGTGACGATCGTAGCCTTTTCCCTTCAGATACATTCGCTAATATATTAAAATAAAATATTTTTAATTTGATGATAACAAATAATAAATAATAATAATATAAACAATTTACACAAACTAAGTCTATGGTAATTCTTGAATACAATTTTACTTTGTAACTTTCTAGCACTTTCAACCTCTAATACTATATTATCAAAAGGAACTACAACCACTTCTGACTCAAGATCAACTGTGTATGTTTTGTCTCCATTTGTAATACTAGAAAAACCAATTTATGAAACTGTAAATATTATAATTTATCATAACAATTATTATTACTATTAAACCTACCTATTAATAGAAACAATTTCACCAACTCTATATTCTTGAGAAACACGATCACAAACTGCAATAGGAGAATTTATCTTTAGCGCTTCACAATGTACAAGACCTTCAATAGTTACTAATTTTTCAACACCGTCTGTAAATTTCACTCGATACTTTGAAGGCATAATACCAATTATAGTGGCCGGATAAAACAGTTTGTCTGCTATCCAGTAAGCAAGAACCTTATCACCTATTAATGAAAAATAATAAAATAAAATTGATGTTAATCATAAACACATATTAAATAGTTGTAAATTACAAACCAATATCAAATGTAATGTGCTCTTCATCAATTAAATTTGTTGGTATAATGTTATTATTTTTAAGTTCTTTTATTTTAATGTCTTTTTTTTTCTACAATAAAATAAATAAACCATAAATACAAGCAAGAATGCTTAGTAAAATGTTATAATAAAATATTTACTTTTAATGTTTTTTTTGAACTACTTTTATTTTTTATGTTTAATACTTGTCTTTTCTTTGGACTTGGTTTTCTATCAACACTATAACATACACATCAATGTATGAAGTATATATGAATTAAGTATAAAAAATTAAATATTCAGATTTGAACAAATATATGTTTCTTACTGCGGCTTTTTTTGTATGTTATTTTCATGATGGTTTCTATCTAAACTAAACTTCTCTGTTATTTTTGGGTACACATGGTTGCATTTTTGGCAAACAAAATTATCTGTGCAGGTATACATGTTTCTTGATACTAAAATATTTTCTGATTTGACTGCAAACATGTTAAATTATTAATTAACAAATTGAAAATGTATTTAACATTTGAAAAGTCAAAGTATTTCAAACTCAAATAAAAGTAGTCAATTAGAAATAAAAGTTATAATAATTGTAGTAGTTAAATTTATTTTTTTTTAGCACCCGTAGTTATTAACCTATTATATGGGGTAAAAAATTTGAATAAATTGATTTAAAGAGTATTTTATATTTTCATATAATGAGTAGATTTTTTACGATGTACTATTTTGTAGATTTATATATATAGGGCGATTACTCACTCCATTTTTTTGGTTTAATTTTGCATACATTCAAATTTTGATTTTTGGAATTTTTAAGTGTAGTTAAAGCTGATATTTTCGAATAATTAGATTTGTCACAATATTTAAGGAGTATCTTGTAGCGATGCTAACTTCGATTTTATCAAATGAGACCTATATTAAAAATTCCATAAATAAGCGGAGTGTTCCTTTAAATAAATTTTGGTGTCAATAGTTTTAATTTCTGTCAAACTGTTGACACAATATTCCACTTTTAGGTTTAGGTAAGGGGAGGGTAGTGGACTATTATTTGTTTGGCGGCATGGTGCATGGCATTTTAATACTGTTTCACTCTCTCCCTACCAAAAACTTAAAAGTGGAATATCTCGTTAGCATGTAAACAGCAAAATGTATTTAAAATAATACTGCGTCTATTTATGGAATTTTTAATATACGTTCTAATTTGAAAAACCAGTTGGTATTACCACAAGGTACTCCTTAAATGTGGTGAAAAATCTAAATTTTCAAAAAAATATCAACTTTAATTACACTTGAAAATTTCAAAAAATGCAAAATTTAAACAAAAAATGGGGTGAACACACTTAGTGAATCACTTTATATATAATCAATGAGCTGCTATATTTCTAACACATAGGTATTTAAATAAGAGGAGCATTTTATTTTAATTGTTCTATTTTCATATCTATACAATTATTATTTTTAATTAATCTGTGTAAAATAATAGTTATTTATATTTATGCAAATTATGAGAATAAGAAATTAAAGAATTAAAAAAAAAAACCTATTCTACAAAATAAAGTTTACATTTCCATTGCTAAAAGAATACTCTTGTTACAAAACATAATATGAGAACAAGGAAATTTGAATTATTGATATTTGTTTTTTACACTAAAATTATAGATATTTTGGAGTGTACACAGATTATATAAATATATTTATTGTAACACTCATAATCTATACCAAAGTTTATTACTGATTTGCAGAAACAATATATTGTCAGCTTCATGGCAAATTCTCGCAGGTAAAAAAAAAATGATTTTTTTATTCATATAATAATACTCTAAATTTTTTTAAAGTCTGATATTATTTTGTTCAAATTTTTGTAGTACAGTCAAATTCACCTATAACGATGCCGTATATAACGATATTCCGGGTAAAACGATTCCAATCAATGAATTTGGTTGGTTTTATATGTTATGTATAATACTTTTATTCGTATATTACGATATCGGTTATAACGATAATCCGGATATAGCGATGTTATGTTAAAACGAAAATTGGTTTTTATAATCACCCATAGTGATTAATAATATGCATGTACATTGTACATTGTGTAGTAAATTAGATTTCGTCCAAATCGATAATTCTTAATCTTATCTGTAACAGATTATGTGTCTTGTACGACCGTATTGTATACAGAATACCTACATTTCTTAGTCGTTCAGTTGCCGTTTTGACAAAAATATGTTTAAGAAATCAATTTTTCAAAAAAATCATGATACTTTTTATGATCCGGATATAACGAAGTTCAGTTATAACGATCAGATTCCCTAGGTCCATAGAAGATCGTTATAAGTGAATTTGACTGTATTTTCATATAATAATATAAAAATGTATGATTTTGAATAAACAGTAAGTAAAACAATCAAAGCTCTGTTAGTTGCTTTTGAATACAACATACATATATAAAATCTTATATTTTATAAGTTTTTGAAAATCACAATATGCAAGTTAAATTTGTATATTAAAAATTTAAAAAAAACCATCAATAGAATATTAGATGATAAGTAGGATGTGGAGTATAAATGTGAAAAATTGTCAAAAACATGGGGAAATTGGTACAATATTAAACAAATATTAATGTCTATTTAATTATTTAACCATAATAGGATATATATATTGTTGACAAAGCATCACTATCAACTAAACTGCACTCAGAATTGTTTTTTCGTTGCTAACAGGTATACATTAAATTACCTATAACCGTGACTGGAACTAATATTCTAGTACTTTTTTTTTTTTAGAAGCCCATAAAATTATAATTTTTTTAAAGATATTTTTATTGTTTTCAGAGCATTTAAATCCACATCCTAATAATATATTTAGTAAAAGGTGAAAAATAAACTTTAAAACTACCCAGTTTTTTTATTTATGTGCAATTTTATAAAAATGATTTACGATGTTTTGTCGAGAGACCGACAATATTATATTGACACTTTTAATAGTTACATTTTGATTGAAGTAAAGGTACTCCAGATAATGAACCACTACTGGATGATGACATAAATGAATCTCTTGGAATTTTTGGCACGGTGAACTGTTCATGACATCTAAAAAAGATTAAATATTGAATACAAATTATTATAACAATAATAAGCATTTCTATTATACAACTTCTTTAAAATATTTAATTTACTTAAAAAAAAAGAACAAGAATTGAAAAACCAAAAGAAGTATTTTCTGAACACACACATATTATTTTTTAAGAATCAGACCATCCTTATTTTTTGTAATAACCATTTTTTTTTACTGTCAAATTTTCCTTGAAAATAGAAACTATTGTGTATTGAATCATTTATATACACACACATATTTATAATATATATATACATATATAAATATTAGGGTGTTTCTTACTTTTGGATGAAAATTCTAAGTGAAAAACTAGTTCAAAATAATTTTAATAACTTTGTAATTTTTTATACTGCCACATAATGGTGCTTCACGAGAGTTGAATTTTATTATATAAAATAAACATGTTTTTACAATGTTTAAAACTTTAATTTATCACAAGCTCAGTATATCCAAATAAATCTGAACTCTTAAGAAATGAATTATAACTAATTCCCTTCTTCGAGGGGAAAAAATAATTTGAATGGAGATTAATTTACATATACAAAAATAAATTGAATTTATAATTACACTGTAGAATTTGTAGATGAACTAGAATGATCAGCAGCGTAACCATTAAGAGAAGATCCATCAGATTTTATGTCCACCTTCACATTTTGATCAATTTTTGAAATCTAAAAAAAAAGTTAATTGAATATTAAAAGTTATTTAAGGACCAATATCTACTGAATGTACTGAAATTTGATTTGAACTTAAGACATTAAGAGGATATTATACCCACATCTACAGTCTCAGTCAAACTATTGGTAACATGCATAAACAATACTTAAGCAGAATAAGTAAAACTAGCTTAATTTTAATTTTAAAGTAAAAGTACTTATTTATAATTTTATAGAGAACAATATTTTGGAGGGAATGTCATAGGGTTTTTGTATTATTCAAAATATACAGCTCGATATAAAAGATACAGAAACCTTTTTTTTTTAATTGTAACTTTTTTATGGTCCATAATTCAAAAAATACCAATGACATTCCCTCCAAAATATTGTTCACTATACATTTCATAATAGATATTTTTACTTCAAAATCAAAAATAAGCTGTTTTAGTTATTCTACGTAATCATTGTTTTTGTGTTACTCAGTAATTGGACTGATAAAGAAGATGTGGATATAATGTCCACTTAGAGGTTTGACATACTCCAATCAGTTTTATAGTATTAGGTGATATTCTCCTTATAGTAGCTACACAAAATATTTTTTCATGCTCAAATTTTGAATTTTCTTCCGATTTTTCTATTTCTTCATTTGGCTGAATAATATGAATTAACATAATATAAGTACAAGTTTTAAATACTCATTAAATTAAATAATAAAAATAACAATACCGGTTTGGTTTCACAATCAGAATCTACTACTGTTTCAATTGATGATGAATTATTATTTTCTTTACGGGGCCCATGAATTATAAATTCGGAATATAATACAGGGGAAGTTGCTGAATGCGAATTCCATCCTAAAATATGTTTGAAAATTAAAAAAAAAAATAATACCACACACAATAGATAATATGAAAAATATTAATGTTGGTATTGATATTTAAAGTAAGTAGCCAACTACTGAGAGCTCATACCTGCGTCTTTAGTAGGCAATTGTTTATTAGGTTCGTTAATTGATGAGTCTTCATTTGTTGTTGGTACATTGTCCATTTGGTTAAAGTCAATCTCAATGGGCAAAGTCAACTGTTCATTATTTGATTGTTCGCTCTTGGATAGCGATGAAAGATCAGATTTGGAGTTCGTGTTTTCATACATGGTGCACGTTTATTTTATTGAGCATTTCGTATTTAATAAAATTAGTGATTTGATCATCAACTAAATCTAATTTTATAGAGCTATATGATATGATGCTCGCACAAAACTTAAAAATATAATATATAATTAAACTACAATCACTGGACGGAAGACGAAAAACTAAACATTCAAGCCGTTAATAATATTTAATAAATAAATACAAAACATATAATTACCATGGAATATAATTCACAGTATCAATTATTATCAAAATACAAATGTTTTGTCGTTAACTGCTATGGCGCAAATTCGAAATCGCCATGCTTACGATATTTTAAGGTTATTACAAAGTGGTTAAAGGATGGTTATTGAATGATTATAGCGACTAGCGATTGATAAGTGTTGTTTGTATCGTTTACAGACGTTCGTCGAGCACCGGAGCACGTGATTTTGCGATTAAATTGTTGTTCTTTTCGACCAGTACTTGGCCAGTTCAATAAATGTCTTCATAACATAGAAAATAAATAATTAGAATGTCTTATAATAATAATAGAAACAGCTTTGGCCGCGGCGGTGGCGGCGGTGGTGGCTTTAGAGGCAATAGTAAGTCAACCATAATATTACTATGAATTTTAAATACAAATTATGTTCTATTCTATAAGTCTATTATTTAAAAACGACTTGGAATTGGTCTTTTAATGCTTTACAAATTAATTACTACCTATTGTACCTGTTAATTACTACATACTAGTTATTAGTTACTTGGGTATTTATTGGTTTTGGCGTAAAATGTTTAAATTTGTAATTTTTTTTTCCCTGAAAGGATTTTAATACTTTACTGATCTACAATATGTAATGTTCATTAATATTTTATTACACCCTTATAAATCAAAAAAAATGTATACCAACCACAAACCTTTTCGCTTAATTTAATGTAGGTATTGTTCTGTGGTCAAGTGATAACACGCACAAACTCGAGAATGTACAAGTTGAAATCTGTATTATTCATACCATCACTAACTACTTATTTTTAATGTATTCAAAATTATTATAAAGTAGAATGTTCAGTTAATGATTGTAATATTTATAGTTTAGTTAAAATGTTTTAAATATTATTTATTTATTATTTACAGATAGTGGAGGTGGTGGTGGAAATTTCCGTGGCGGTGGTGGAGGTCGTGGTGGTGGAAGAGGTGGTTTCAATAGGTTCGCAGAACAAGGACCACCTGAAGAAGTATGATTGTACCTATATGTTTTCCTTTTAATTAATAAAATTGCTTGCAATATTGGTAATTACCTAGGTTTAGGACTTGGTATTTATTTGGCTTGACATTAAATCTATCAGTGTTGTAGAAATGTATGTGATGACTCTTGATACAAGTTAAAATATAAAATTTGAAAGTCCTTTTTTTTAGCTTAATTTTATTGTTTAAAGTATATCTACTTAATATTCCAGTCAATTAATTCATATGTTGATAGATCTTGAAGTTTTATAGCTATTAAAAACTTTTAAAATGTATTTTGTTTGGATAAATCATTACAAATTATTTTTATTTTTTAAATTTACTAATTAAATTAGTTGTACTATGTAAGGTTTTTTCAATACACTATAATGTATAAAGTTACAAATACATGTAATATTCATAATGACATTGTAAAATAAATGGCCATTTTGATCTTTTTGGGAAAAACTGGGGGTTTATAATTTGAAGGAAATATTGTCGTGTGTATAATATTATTACAAGCAATGATTTTGAAAAAAATTGATTTATTTTTGTTAATGTAGGTAATACCCTTAGGACATTTTACACATTCCTGTCAAGATGACATTGTTTGCAAGGTTGACATGGAGGATGTACCTTATTTCAATGCACCCATATATTTTGCCAATAAACAACAAATTGGTAAAATAGATGAAATATTTGGCTTGTACAGTAATTATTCTGTGTCTATCAAATTGAATTCTGAAATAAAATCTAAATCTTTTAAAGTAGACGACAAGGTAAGTTTTATTTCGCTGTGTTATTTTATTATTGTTGAAACATTATTTGTATGGTTTATTTTTATTTCAGTTATATATTGATCCTGCAAAATTATTACCTCTGAAGAAATTTTTACCTCAGCCTGGTGGTCAGAAAGGCGGTCGAGGTGGTGGTGGCGGAAGAGGACGTGGTAGAGGTGGCGGTGGCCGTGGAGGCGGTGGATTCGGTGGGCGTGGCGGTGGAGGCCGTGGTGGGGGTGGCCGTCCTTCATTTGGCCGAGGAGGTGGTGGAGGTGGTGGACGAGGATTTGGAGGTGGTGGTGGTGGTGGTCGTGGATTTGGCGGTGGTGGTGGTCGTGGATTTGGAGGTGGTGGACGAGGAGGAGGTGGTCGTGGTTTTAAAAGATAACAAAATTTAAAATCCATTTTTATTAAAATTATATATATATTTGACTGTCTAAAATAAATGACAATTTATTGATGTAACCGTAAGCATATTTGTTTAACTATGATTATTTTCATTGTACTTGAATTTAAAACAAATTGTATACATTTGTTAAGAATCTTTAGTTTAAACTATTATGTTTTTAAAAATGGACGGAATAAATATTTTTATAAATTTATATAATATATATGAAATTGTTCTGATAATTATTTATTGATTAATACAATTTTTCTATTGATTACACATACACTATTTACTTCATAATTCATACATACAAATAATGTTTAATATAATCATTACATAATTTTAATTTTTGATTAATTTAAACTAGTTAAATATCAGGGTTATCACATTTTTGAAAACCTAAAAAGTCAGGAAATTTGAAATTTAGTTAAGGAATTTGCGATATCAAGAGTATTCCACTCTTATTTTAGAAACTTGTAATTTGATAGCAGGTTGAGATTTTTTTTCTATAGTACTAATATTTAAAATGTATAACAAATTATGTATTTTGTATTGGTCAATTCTACTGTTAATCAAAGAAAAGACTTGTAATTAGAATTATAATTAAATATTTTTTAAATTATTTTTCTGGGTACTTTTATTTTATTATTTTGTTTACATAATACTTATTACATACTTGTTACAAATACATATATATGATTTTTTATATAAATAATTTTTAAATAGATAATATTACTCCTGTAAGCTTGAGCTAGAGAGAGTAAATTGTAGCTATTTATCCTTTAGTGGCACAAAGTACACATTGTATCATGCTACCTTTTATACATTTTGGTCAGAATTGTAATATATCTAAATAACAAAATTGTATGAATAATGAAGCAATTACTCATTTTGGTTTATATTAATAAAGCAAGGAAAAAGTAGAATTTAAAATCAAGGATTGAGTATTGATTAATTTTTATGAACTCTGTAAGTTAGTTTTAAAGTATTTATTATAAACATGCTATGGAAAAATATTCCTTTTTTCTGGAATGGTCAGGAAATTTTTAAATTCAAAAAGAGTAGCAACTTTAAATTATTCCAAAATGTTAATATTCAAATTTTTTTAAAAAGAATGTATCAAACACTAATTACAAATTATTACCATAATCTATTGTTGGTGATAGGTATAAGCTATATTTTACTATGAAGTATTTTAGGAGTTGTGTATAGGCAATTTATCATAATTTTTGTTTTTATGCTCATGTGATTATGATAGATTTCATCCGATTAATACACTATGCGTTATATGAGTTATAATATTTGTTTGGTTAAATTATTAAAATTAAAATAAACATTTCAGAATATAATACACTTTTTAGAGTCACACGATTTATGGCTATAGGACTCATGGTGTTATCACTCATAATTTAATTGAATAGGTTTTGATAGAGAATGTTTGTATTTGGTAATGTAATTCGAGTAACTTATCAGTAATATTCAATACAATTTTATTCACGTTTTACTGTTTAAAATTGTTCGGTCACTTTTTATAAAAATGAATTAGTATTAGTACTGCTAGTTTTGGTACCCATTTCTTCCCCATGAAAAAAAAAAAATCGTGTGTATATTGTTAATGAATGGCATTACACCAGATGGTTTTTAAGTTAAAATTAGGACATGGTAGTGCTAGGGTAACGCACCTTCCTATTAAATTCACTGATTATTAGGTATATAGTCTCCGTGATTCGTTTGATCATTGAAAAGAATAATAATAGATACAGACCGTGCCAATCATAATCTTAGAAATTCGATGCCAGCAGAATATAGGTATTTAACTACCTATCTGTGGTCATTGACCGAAATTACTTTCCTCGAATATACACGTCTCAATTTCACAATTCTAACTATCTACTAATATTTAAAAATTTATAATTTACCTACCTACTGTAATTTGTATTGCGCTAATGATCCCGAGTATTTTTATACATACACGAATATAATTTCAACCAGTATTGTACCTAGGTACCTAATAAGTTTAATGTTGATAATGGATATCTAATCTTTATTTTCAAAAAAGACGTCCTAGGATAATGGGGACGGGTGCAGCGATTGTTATAGGTGATTTAATGTACCTATACCTGTAAGCAACGATGATAAACCATTACCTACGAAAAAATGATTCTGAGCAGAGTTTAGTTTATAGTGATGCTTTGTCAACAATATGTGTGCCATAATATAGTAAAATAATAAATTGTATACATGTATTAAAAATTGTCTTTAATAATATTTGTTTAATATTGTACCGATTTCCTCGGTTTTCCCATGTTTTTTCCAAGTTTTTCACATCTTTTGAGAAAAATTCCTGAAAAAATCGAAAAACAACATCTCTAAAGTACCTCTCCAGTGACATTTTCTTTTAGAAAAATTGCTATCATTAAAGGTTGAAGTAAAATTGCTGGTAGAAAAGTTGTCCACAGAAAAAAAAATTGAAAGGAGACATTTTGAAAATTTAAACATCGTCAATGTATTATATATTATATATTAGTCATGTTATACAAATTGGTAATATTTTTCTTGTGTTTGTANTCTTTTAGAAAAATTGCTATCATTATAAGTTGGTGCAAAATTACTGGTAGAAAAGTTGTCCACGGGGGAAACAAAAGGCCGTAATATTTTTAACTAATATCTAAATTTCTTACATTTTCCAGTTTTGTCATCAATGTATTATATATTATATATTAGTCATGTTATACAAATTGGTAATATTTTTCTTGTGTTTGTAAAATATTGAAAATTAAGAAATTAATAATTAATAATCGTTGATAAATAACAAAATAATTTAATTATTCAAAATTAATGTAAGTATTATAATTTATAAATACCTAGTATTAGTTTTTAAATAATTTGTTTTTACCGGTCCAATATAATGCCCGCAGTGATTTCTATTTTGGAAATATCTAAAATGGAATTTTCCTATTAACATTGCTGCAATGTATAAAATTAATTAGAAAAATTGGTAAAAAAGTTCGTTAGCAGTAGGTAATCTGGCTATACATTGAACAAATTTAGGTACCTACCAAATATCTAGGCGAAGCGTCATTAAGCCTTGGTAAAAATTAACAACATGTGGCCAAACACATAATAAAAAACTGTATTTTATTATTTATAAATATTGTTAATTGAAGGTAAAAATTAATTAGTTTGTTTTTATTATTATTTTAGGTACTGAAACGGATATTGACAAAACGATAATAAATACCTAGTGAAATGCGTGTGCACCTGCGTGGGGTTCGCATAGAAAATTAAAAACCGTCTGGAACAGTTGCACGACTTACGAAGACGGTAATTTTTAAAAAATGTAATGTTTAACACACAAAATACGTATAATACAATTTTTTTTTGTTTTATTTGACAATACTTTTGATTTAACAAGTGTAACTTAGCAAAGTACGTAATATTCATTTTCAGCTTTTATGCCTTAATTAGCATCAAGAAATAATTTGGACAATTTTTAAAGTAAAAAAAAAAAAAAAAAAACAATGTTTAATACGCGATATGTACATTACTTGTTTGTTATATAGTTTAAAATAATAATGTAAATTAATAGATAATATTATATTAGGTTAATAAGTAAGTACCTATTAATTACCCATGACTGGTTATAATTTAAAAAATTATTTTATATGGTTTTAATTTTTTTCACTTTCCATTGGTAATATTTATTCAATTCATCGATAATTATGACTTTTTTTTGGTCAAAAATCGATCGTAATAAAATCGCAACGTTTCGCATTATCCATCATTCAAGTATCCATCTATAATTTATAATTTACGGATAATATTTATTTATGTTTTTTAGGCATTTACTTACCTATTGATTTTTCAAATGCATTTTAACAGATATTTAAATATATTTTGGATTCAAAATTTGACCAGAATTATCGAGTAAGTAAATAACTACTTAATACTTTAATACCTATATAATATTATCAATATTGTAAACCGTAAGTTTAAACATTGCTATTATTTCAAGCATCCAAATAATTATTCAAATAACATCATTGCTGCTTATATTATGTAGGTAGGCGTAGAAAATAAAAGACGAATTCAAACGCGTTTTATAAGTATACGAGTTTTAAAACGTGTAATACCTATTATGCATTTAAAATTTAAACATCACAATATATTATTTCATAATATTATTGCTCTATAGATATTACTGCACGTACCTATTGGGCAATTTATAATATTAATTGTCAGTTTTTTTGGTATTAATAACATGGCCGTTTAAAACATGTTGTTTTATTTATTTTAATTGTATTTAAATGTTTTTTAATTTC
>CABPRJ010001437.1:0-72532 GCA_902439185.1 Cinara cedri
TTAACCCGTACTTCCAGACTAATTTTCCATCACGAAAGTTCTAGTCCCAGTTATACTTATTGAAAAATGAAAGAACCTAATATTATCGATTAAGGGTCTTCCAAAACATAATTGTGACACGTATGTCTCGGCTCAGTGTTAAAGTTAAAGAAAAAAGTCGTGTATCAAATTTTTGATGGATCATTTCTTAAACCCATATCGACGTTCCATTTTATTTAAAATTGATCAACTTAAAAAAATTATTTGTAAATTGGGCAGAATTCTACATCAGCGAGAAGTCAAACTTGTCAAAAATTAGACAACTGCAAATTAAATAATTATTTGTTGCGTTTATACCCTCCATGATGAGTAAAAATGGACCGAGTTTATTAACCCGTACTTCCGGATTAATTCTCTGTCACGAAAGTCCTAGTACCAGTTATTCCCAGTTGGTATTTTAGTGATTAATATTAATAAATTGGGTAGAAATCTAGCTGAGGGGGAAGTAAACAAATGTAACAATTTCTATGCGTTGTGGCACAAACTTAACTTTCCTCAATTTTGAGGGGAAATTCAAGTTGAATAATTTTTTAAATATGTTTTCCATTATCTTGATGTTTTTTTTACATAAGTACCTTTGTATTTTTTAAAAAAATAATTCATGCATGAAGGTGTGAATTTCTTTTAAAGATCAAGATCAGTATTATGATAAATTTTTAGTACTCACCAAAATAGTCCTTTATGTAAAGTGGATAATTTATCTTGCCCTGTATATATCCCCAATTACGACATCCAAATTCTCCGAATATGCGTATTTGGATTCACGTGTTCATATTTTCTCTTCTTTGATCCGAATCTACAAGTGTTTGTGAATGGTAAATGTGCAATATAACATATACCTGATTGTATCGCCTTTTAAGTTAAATCCAGTCTAGTGTATTGTTGTTAACTTTAATTATTTTAAAAAATAGCCACTCGTTATCGAATTTTCCTCGAAAATCGAAACCATCCTTTATACCAGCGGTTCCCAAACGTTGTGACGCGCCACTCAAAGAAGGCGCGAGCACTTAAAAGGGCGGCACGTCGCGCGGTTGGAATTATATACATATTACTATTTTTAGATTAATTATATGTCCGATTATAATTTTGTAGAAAGGATTATCTTATCTTATCCATACACGACACACGTTTATTACAAATTAATTACAGTAATTCAGTATTATAACTGTCGTATGCTCGTAGTGACGTAGTGTGTAATATACGAATGCACATTCTTCTAACTTTATTTTATTTCGTGTTATGTTTTCAATCATTAATATGGAAAAATGTTTTAATATTGAATCGAAACTTAAACAAACTGACGATAATTGTAAAGATTAAAATTAACGTAACTTTAGAAAATATGATAATAATTACTTAGATTTTGGTTTTACTTAAATTACAATAGATAACGAAGAGAGTCCTAAGTGTATTATTTGTTTGAAAGTATTAGCTGCTGATAGTATGGTACCAAGAAATTAAAACGGCATTTGGAGACTAATCATAGTACATTAAATAATAAATCACGTAATTATTTTGTAAGACAACTTGCAAAATTAGAAAAACAATCTCCTAGTTTCGTTAAACAGACAAGCGTTTCATCTAAAGCTCCTTTGGCTTCATATAAAGTAGCATTTCGTATTGCAAAATGCAAAAAAAACTCATACGATTACTGAAGAACTTATTTTGCCATCAGCAATAGATATGGTTTCTACTCCGATATGAGAATTTGTAGCAAACCAACTTAAAAATATACCTTTATCTAATAATATTATTAGTTGGCGAATTCAAGATATCTCAGATAATATAAATGATCAGCTAATTGATAAATTAAGAAATACAAATTTCACGATTCAGCTTGATGAAGCAACCGATAATAATAAAGACGCATATTTAATATGCTGTATTCGGTTTATGGGTGGAATAGATATTATACAAGAATTATTATTTTGTAAATCTATATTAAGTGGTACTAAAGCTAAAAACCTATTTGATATCACTAATAATTGTATGGATCATAATAATATTAAATGGGAAAACTGTTTGGGCGTGTACAGATGGAGCTCGTTGTATGTTTGGTCAGTACGGTGAACTTCAGGCTTTAATTCGACAAAAAACTCCAGAAACTATAGAATTATAGTCATATTCATCGAAAGGCTTTAGCGTTACAAAATATAAGTTCTTCTCTAAATGATGTACTTGAAGTGGTTATCAAAGTTGTAAACTGTGTAAAAACAAGACCTGTACAAGCAAGATTTTTTTAAAAACTGTGTGTAAAAATGGGAGCAGAACATACATTACTGTTCTACTGTAATTCTAGGTGGCTATCAAAAGGTAATGTAAAGGTAAAGTTCTTCAGAAGTAATTTTTTAGAAATACCCATACATCGATTACTTGAAAATTAAAATTTTTTCAAGACACATATAAGTGATAATAAATTGTTGGTTAAAATGCAATATAAATTCCACCATATGTTATTGTGAGAGAATGGTTTTGTATTGGTTGTTTAACAGGTGCGAGGGGGATGAAATTTAGTAAAAGCTCAGTGTGATATTTATGTAGTGATTCCTGAAATAAAAATTAAACTTTGGTAACTTTAGTTTAATTTTAGATCAATTATAAAACAAAATTAAGTATTGTAATGGAAAAAAGTCAGTAGGGAGAAAATATCTGCTGCTCACGGGTGAGTTTATTTTATAAATAAATTATACAATTAAATATGGGTAGTATATAAAATTATAATTTAACATTAAAAAATAAAGATTAATAATAATAAATTTATATTATTTTATCAAATAATTATACATTTAAATTAAATTGAAAAATTTAACTGGAAACTAGAAAAATATTAAGAATGACTGACGAACTCTAGACAATTAGTAATCTCGCTCCAGTGGTTCAATTAAAACATTTTATGCATACACGATGATCAATAATCGATAAGATATAATATTTCGGAATTTTTATTATGAAAATTTAAGAAACAAAGAGCTCTAAAAATTTACATCTACCTTTGATTTTAAATTATTAATTACATTGAAAATTCCATAGATATATGACGTATTAGATTAAATATATTTTGGAATTGAAATTTTTAATTTCCATCAATTTATTGACAAGATATTCCACTTTTCAGTTTGAGTTTGGAAAGAAAATTAGAACATCAATATTCAACCATGTTCTATTAAAAATGCCGTATTACAACTATAATACTTGTTGAAAGATGTTTTTGAATACTAAATCGACTTAAAATAGTTTTGAGGAATGAACGAGAAAACTAGTATCTATATTTATTAATCCTAGTGGTAAATTATTAGCCCATAGTGAAAATAATTCATACATATACTACCACTAGTCCAGTCGCTTAGCGTTACCCAGGAGACACCACGAGGAGGTGGACTGGCAAGTCTCCCAAAAAAAATAATAATAAAATTAAAATTAAAATTTTCGGAATCCAAAAATGTTTACCATTTATTGTAAATTGTATGTTTTATTATTATTTTAACTTGTATTTTTATTATTTTATGAGAACAATATATTATTTTATGTAAGTATAATTTCTGAAAGTAATACCTAAAGCATAACTAAGTTATACTTTACTTAATAATTTGCTTGCATTGAAAACTATACAAAATGTACTTAAGGTCGTTCTTCCTTGGGCACAAAGATATTTATAGTAATATATTATGCTTTGTAGGTAGCATATTATACCTAATCATAATATGTTTTTATATATCAGTGTCCAATATTCAGAGCAGTCTTAACTTAAACTAGTGGATAATGTGATATTAAATTATTTTACATATATTCAGAGTTAATTTAGTTCCAATACTTAAAGCTATATTGAGTAAATGTCTATTGTTAAACTATGTGTATTTCATTGTACACGTGTTGTTTTTAACACGCCAAAGCACACAAATTTAACTGTTTGACGAATCTAGAACAATGTTTAATTATTCACAGATTTTCAGCTAAGTAGTAGCTCTGGAAACTTTTTAGCTTCTCGCTTATTTTACTACTATACTCTGTTCAACTTAAAAGTACACCGGACGACGGACGAAAACACGTACGCTCATTCACTCTCGGTTATCAGTACCACTTTATCCACTGGCCTGCTTATCGATCGGTCCCACCACTGCTACCACCTGTTTTAATTCGAATAAACGCTACAATTTACGTTTTAAGTAACGTAGTTTCTCTAAGTTTTCCATTAGTTCAATTGAAACAATATATTATGCGTATGTATACTACGATGATAAATTTGGCGGTAGGTATTTAGATGTTATGACTCGCTGCATGTATACACGGCGGTAGTATGACAACCGAGCGCGGCGTACAAGATTGTATGGTGACGACGTACTTTACGGCACGATTGTTTCTGATCAATTAATTAAGGGATCCATAAGACAGCCTGTCACATATGTGTAAGCCCGGTGTACTCGTGCGGTTGATTAGAGTCTAATCATACCGGTAGATTAAAAACAAAATTAAAAAATAAATACGATAAGAACTTTAATGATTAAAGTTTTTCCCACTGTTCTAAACTTGAATGAATAATGTATAGATATTTATTAAATATTTACATACTAAATAAATAATATAGTTTATAATACTTGTTTTGATTAATTATTATTACTCATACACAAACCTCTATGCAGTTTTTGATAGTAACGCATGTTATTGACATTACTACATATTAAACTCCTTAATTTAAGAATATCTAGCCAGTAGCGCTCTTTAAAATTCGATGGAAAATAAAATGAACCATTATGCTAGTAAACGGGCGGAAATTGTTTAGACCTTATTTTCTAAAATCGTAATATAAAATATAGTAAACACCAACAAGCTACTGGTATATTTAAGTGTGTGTACACAATGAGATAATAAATAAAAAAAAAAAAATAGATAAATCTAATTTATTTGCTATTGTATTACTGTAGCGACTATAGGTAATATGAATACGTTTCTTCTTATTCACTATTCAGAACGAGCAAATGAATTATAACAAATATATTGCAGATATTTATTTTATATATATCACAAAATAATAAAGTAAAAACGAAATTATTAAATGGTTAATACTTATGTAAATATCTATTTATATATTTAATACGGACTTCAGCCCAATAAATTACAATCATCAAACTTAACCTAACTTAAAACTTAAGATTAAAAAAAAAAAAAAAATATTAAAATTACAAACTTTTTAAATTCTAGGATACAGAAAAATAACAAATAAATGTTTTTTTTTTAATGTATTATAGCATAATACAATACAGTCTAATAAAACTTAAAAATTTTGTTTATTGCAGATCATTGATATTTCTAAAAATATGGAGGTTTTAAGTTAAATAGTATACAAATATATATCTAATAAACCATTATTTTGTTTGTATTCGCCTAACTTTAAATTTTACTTTTATACGTCTGTTCTTAAAAATTTGTAAAATTTATTTATAAATTATAGTATATGTTTTTATTACACTATTGGTATTGAAATATTTTTTACTGATACCACGTAGGTTATGATTTAATATTTATTAATTAAATAAACTACCAGAAATCTTGCTTAAATTGTCAAATTTAGGGTTGGATTCTCGTAAAGAAGTTAAATGCCTTATTGGTGCATTAAGAGTATCTTTTGATATTTCTTATAATTTTTCTTGAATTTAAAATTACAGAGGGAAAACTAATCATTTTAATATTAATAACTAAAGTTAGTATCGTTGTAATTGATAACTTTTATGACTGTTCTATTTTCAGATACATATGCAACACCAAAGAGAAAAAGAGAAACCAAACCGATAAAACGAACAAAATACCTATAAATAAGATAAGATAAGTATATATTAAGTGAGATAAGTGCCTATTATTCCAATTTATAACAATTATATAATAAAATAATATAATTAAACAATGGGTCCATTTCTACGGTTTCCACGATTTGGAGTTTATTTGTACGCGAATCAGAGATATTGCAAAATTGATATTTTATTTCCTTATTTAATAAATTCTCGAGAAGCCTATTCGTAAGATATTTTTGTGGAACACACACAATTATATCTTACTGTTTTTTATATCGTATTCGTACAAGAGCTACAACATCGAACGTTTCAATACTTTCGTCATCTCCTAGTAATTTAATTTGTAAATTATCAACGGCTTGCTCAACAGATAAATAAATTACACCATTAACTATGGTTTATCTACTTGGCTCTACTGGATAAGATTGTTTTAAAATTTGTGCACGTTTTCCGTATGGTTGAACAATTAGACCATCTCTAAGTAAAGCGGAAAACGGGTGCCATAATGTATTTACTGTTTTTTTTTTTTTTTTTAATGAAGGTAAATTCCATATGCATTGCTATCACAGTAAACAACTACTAATATTTGAATAACAGAATCGAGTATAAGATAAGACATAAGATCCATCATCAAATATTATAATTTATAGACTTTTTAAATTACATTTTAATAATTTGTATTCAATATTAAATTTTAAAACTGTAATAAATATTACATCTTGTCCAGATAATATTTTATTAAAATTAATTAAAGATATTAATTGAATATATTTTTCTTTTAACATTCACAACTAAATATTTAATAAATGTTAAATAAATATATCAATTCTGTGTAGGCTAAGCGACCGGAATTCCCAGGCTGGTAACATTTCTACTCAATTAAGTAAAAGACCTAATGCCATTATTATGGGCTTTTGATTTCTTTTGGTTGGAATTGGTCTCGTTTTTAAACTGTAGAGTGCAGATAATATTATTATATAAAACGTAGGTGTAAATAATAATATTAGAATACATTTTAAACTGTAGAACACAACGACAAAAATAACCTGTCGGACTTTCAGACCACGAAGTACATTACAGGACTTAGTTGTTGTCATGTTTGCACGTACGTATTGACGTTAAATTGAAAACAAACATTCGTTGCGTGTGAACACCACCGTACAGAAAAAAAAAAAATAAACAAATATGTAAATAAATTGTTGTTTATATAACCTTTATTTTCGAAAAGTAAATGTGTATGTGTATCTGAGCGCGTGGGGCAGCTGAAAAGAAAAGAAGTCGCGAGTCATATTGTGCCACGCATAATCGGCCACGATCGTCCTCAAAGGATTTCTCTTCTTCTTTTTTTTTTTTAATGTTAACCGTGCCATTTCTTGTTGTTTTCTAATCACCACACACACACACAATCACTCATCAAGGTTTCGTCGTAGTTTAGGAGGTTTTTTTCACACACACACATACACACACACATATATATATATAGCAAGACATACACAAAAATATATTTAAATATATAGACAGCCATAGCGCGTTGTAGTAGTAGTAATTGTTGTTCGACGTCGTGGCCCGGTTTATAGAATATTTGTATAGGAACACGACCGTACATTATAATATTACTGTAACAACACTACCACCGCGACCGACACGACGGAAATATAAATAAAAATAATAACAACGCCTGTGTGTATTTAAGGGTCACGCCTACGTCCGAACGACAGTAGCAAGAGGGTGGCGACGAGGATAGACTTTTTCAATACAATAATAATAATAATATTGTGCAAATATTAACAAACCGTATTATCATCATACTATTATCATTATATTTGTCCGCCGTCTTCGGTCGCCGACCGACCAGTTGTTCAAACACGCACGCGAATTTCTTTTATTTCACACACGATTAGTATACATATTTTTTTATTAATGCGAGCCTTTGCCTTTCGGCTCGATTCACACTTTTATACGGCTCGGCACGACAATCAAAAATGACAAACACGTACTTAACTACACTTTTTTTTAAACCGCCATTGGTTTGATTCCAATCTTTGTATCGATTTTCGTATTCTATCACTTTTTCGACGAAGTGAGTTATCGAGTCAACATTTTCACAGTCATTTTTTTTTTTTTTTGAAATAAATGAGTATACATTTTTAATTTCATAATTAAATTTTTTTTTTACCAATATATATATACGTACACAAGGTGATTCACTGAGCGTAATCACCTCATTTTTTTTTTTTTTTTTTTTTTTTTTTTTTTAATTTTGCACTAATAAAACGCCGCGAGCCGTGCTACCACACAAATAATACTCCACCACTTTCTCCCTATCAAAACTTAAGAGTCGAATATCTCGACAACGGGTTGACGGAAATCAAAAATGTTGACACCAAAATATATTTAGAGGAATACTCCGTCTACTAATGGAATTTTTAATATAGGTTCGCGTTTAAAAAACCAAAGTTGGTATCGCTAAAGTCCTTAAATTTTGTAAAAAATCATGTATTCGGAAATATCGAATACACTTAAAAATTCCAATAATCAGAATTTCAATGTATGCAAAATTTAACTAAAACAATGGGGTGAGCACTCTACACGTATGCTTGACGTTTGTATTCACTCAAAATTAAGACCTCTAATACGAGGAAACACAGAGAGACACATTTTTTAATTTGTTTAGATCGGTTGATAAATTCCACACGGCTCTCGTGCAATAATAACTAAAAAATTGTCGATCAAATATTTTGTAATCTTTATTTACACGATTTGCGGTTGTAGATATCATAATCGATATAAAATCAGTGTAAAAACCATGTGAAATACACATACAAATATACAATAAGCATCGAACACAATTATTATGTTCGTTTTTTGTGTTCAGTATATGTTGTAATAGTTATAACATAGTTGTATGTCCAGAGTTTTTAAAATATGGCACCAAACCGTGTCATTACAATTTTGAAATCAACTAAATTAATTTATGGTGACTTCGTGTGTTGAGCAATCTAAATTACTCGTTAATGGAAACATATACTGGGAGTGCAAAAAAGTACGAGATAAACTGTGTAAGGCGAGAACTATCACTCAATTTTCTGAACAAAAAATAAATTTCTTACAATAGCCAACCATTGAAGACCATGATCGTATATTCGGATATCCATGTATTTATTATTCGAGAAATACCCCATTCGGAAAAAGGCTGTTCGGGAAATTTGATTCGGTTAAAACGACCGGAACCATACAACAGTATTATAAATACTTTTATAATTTATTTTCTATAAATGTAGTAAAATACTCAATATATTCTGGTGATGTTTTAGTTATTTATAGGCATTTGATATTTACAAATTGATTTGTTTTTATTTGATCTTGTGTGTATTTATATTAAATTGTATTGGCCACCATATTTAAAAATTTTACTCGAAGTTCATCATATGTTTTGCTTGGTGATAAAAAATAGAGTGGCAATATTAATGTAGCAGTATTTTTAAAAAACATTTTAATTTAATATTTTGATGAAAATCGTAAAAAATAGCAACATTTCATAATATGTTTAGCCAAAGTTTGCTCAAAGTCATAATTCGTTAGCACTCATTTATTTATTTGTATTGAGTACAGATATTAATTAATTAATTTTATGTATTCTATTTTCCATACTTTTCATCTATGGTCTATCCCTTTCTTAGGTATTGAAAAAAAAAAAAGATCCGATGCTCTAACTCCATACAACTAACTTAATACCTACAGTACACTAGGATCTATCATGCACGCAGTAGCATTTCTATACTTTGATTTTGTGTTTTTGTTTTAATCAATATATTTTTTTTAATATAGACAATGGGGTTTTATCAAACTTGTACAGAAATTTGCCTATTGTTTACATCTAATCATAAAGATTTAATTTTACCTTTTGCCTTACACGTTGATATGTGCGGGTATATTTTCGGACAGCAGTAAGTCCGTTCAATAAAAACTATATAACGTGTTTCAGTATATAATGTCACCAAAATACTGTTGCTGTCGAATTTCCTCGATAACAGAGATTATATACACGCGTATACAATATATATATAATGAACATGCTTAGTGAATCACCGTGCACACAATAGTTTGTTTGTTAATTCTGTTATATAAATACATATACAATTATGTGTATTTCAATTAAATCGATTCCGGCAGACCATTATAGAATGTTTTGTCGTGCCGCGCCGCGCAAGTGCCACCAGTGGGGCATGGAACTCACTCTATATTCATGTATAATTTTTGATGTCGGCGTTTTAGAAACGATTAGAACTGTTGAAAACCAACAATATTGATCAAGAGATACCGAAGCCAATGAAATTTTATTTAGCCAATTATATGCTAAATTTCGAGAAAAAAAATATATAAAAAAAAACGAGAATACATCTTATAATATATTTATTAGAATAAAATAATAAAGTAAACAAGTTATTATCATTTTTTTTATAAAAAAAAAAAAATAAATTATATTAGTACTAGCTGCTAGTGAAATTTTTCATTTGGTAACCAAGATAAATCCATAAATCAATAAAAACAATAAAAAATATCTAAAAACCAAATTTTGATGTTGTTTTCAATATGTAGTAGATTTCAATGTAATATAAACCAATACAGTTTATTGTTCGCGTGGTTTTTAAAATATCATTTTAATACATTTTTAAAACATCCATTATGAAATAATTTAAAAAATATGTTGATGGCTATTCCGGCCAAAAGATGTTTTTAAAACGCATAGAAAATATTAGTTTATGATTAAAGAACGTTTTTGAAATATTCATTATTTTCCAAACAATATTTTTAAAATATTTAGAAAACATAAGTTTGCTATGTGGGTAGTAATGAATCTTGAAGGCGAATATCCTGATGAACTAATAGAGAACGAATACTCAATTAATTAACAATATAAAGAATATTACCAAAGAATCGTCATGTCCAGAGAATAAAAACAACCGTTGTACAACGAATAATAAATGACTGACCGATGAAAAATTAAAATATTCGTATTATTTGCGGAGCTGTTTGCGAAATAAACGCCGGCGCCCGGTCAAAAGGCCAACGTATTTTTTAACTTTGCGTTAATCCGTGATGAAATAAATGTATTAGCGAATACGTCCTGCGGTTCGGGCCTTGGTAGTTTGGGTTGCGCACTAGAAGAAACCTTAGAAAATACCATCACGGTGCGGCGGCGGCGGCGGATGCCGACCCGCGGCCGGTCTCGTAAAAGCCGACCGACTTTTCGCGGTCATACGACCCGGAGAAGTATAATTAACAGCGATTAGGGATTGGATCTACGGCGCAGTACCCGTCCGTCCGTACGCGACACGCGAGGAATGTTTTTTTTTTTTTTTTTTTTTCTATATAAAAACGCATTATTTATTTCCGCGCTGTCGGGCGGTCGGACAAGGGGGACACGCGCGCGCGCGCTCGACTGTATACGACGCGAGTTGTGCCGACAACGTGTGTATAATTCGTTGTTTGTATTGTGTACGGGGAGAGTCGCCACATCAATACGACAACACCGACGACGACGACGACGACGTTCACGCGCGCGCGCGTGTTACGGGGAGTGGTACCGCCGGAAACCGTCGAGCCGCCGGCACACACAATCGGAACGCGTATTATTTATCAATGTCGTCATTAAAGCGAGCGGCACGCGGCAACAATGGGTCGCGGGCACAATCAGACGTCTTACAAGTTCTCTCGGCGGCGCGAAAGCTTTGAAAGATCTTTGGAGCGCGCGCGCGCGCGAGTGTATACGAGCCGAACCCGATCGCCGTTGTTCGGACACAATGGATACCCCACCCCTTCCGCGCGCCAGGGGAGAAGAGAACGGCCGCGCGGGGCGGAAGGACCTAGTTGTTGTTTGTTGTATGAATTTACAATACTTATTGGCTTATTATTATACGGCGCGACAGACGCACGAGACCCGTGCACGTGCTTTACGGCTCTCTCTATTACGTGGCCGCGTCGCGCGGTTCGATTGTGCGAAACTAACACATTGTGTATATTTTCGGCAGGGAAAATCGCGCGTTCAACACGCGTCACTGCTAAAAATCGCGGCGATAATTCCGTACGGACGCGACAAACAAATTGCCGACGAGCGGCCGCGACGCGGGGAAGAAAAAAAAAATAATCCCAATTACAACGAGGGCGGCTAGTAAATCCCGGGAAACGATCGTACGGACACACCGTAAGATTCCGGAATGTAAACTTACGGACGAGGAAAAACGGTGGATTATAACAACGCGGAACAGAAAACACCGTAATCGCCCGGAAATATAAATACGCTGCTCGGGCCAGAACGTTCCGGGCTGTAATAATCCAGAATACGAAAATACGCACACCGCAATATCACGGACGAGCAATTTCGGGAACGTCACGCATGTTAATAATCCGGAATTTTAAAAACACCATTAACACTGATAATCGTGACACCGGGTCTGAGAGCATGTATATCCATCTCCGAATTCCATCTCCGTAAAATCGTAAACTTTCTTTTAATCTTAATCCGTCAATTCTGTTTGTACTGTGTATGCGAAAAATCACCATCTATCAGTGCTTTGTCCGAGACATTAAACTATTTCAGTGTGTGGGTAATTTTATATTCTGGATTATTCTAGTCGTGTACTTTCTGATATAGGCATTTATGCTTTCCGGATTTTTACTGTCCAGAATATTTTGGTCAGAACGTTTATTTTTCCAGTCGATTACAATCCGGACGTTTACAGAGTATCATTTTCCGAATTTGTACAGTCCGTCGTTTTCTTGTTAGTAAATTTATTAATTTCAGAAATTTTACAGTTCGTAGTAATGCCGCTAATGATTTTATTGTTTTCCCGAATATTAAAGTCCGTACGATTACTGAAAATTTCCGGACTTTTACAGTTCATCCGATTATTCCCGAACAATTCTAGTTTAAATAAATATTTTACTTCACCTAATTAAGGAATTTTTTTTAAAAAAAGGTCGCCGCATAAAAATCGAAGGTATAGGTAGGTGGTCGTTTCAAGGGTGACCAAAAACATTAATAGTACCTCGAAAATAAGTTAATGAGAAAATAAAAAAAAAAATTGTACATCAATCGCCAATGTTCTAAAACAGTGTTTCTCAAACCGTGGTACGCGCAGTACCCCTTGGGGGTACTCGACATTTTTTGAGCGGTACAAAGTCTCTGGCCGACAG
Source organism: Cinara cedri (assembly GCA_902439185.1). Classification (NCBI taxonomy): domain Eukaryota; kingdom Metazoa; phylum Arthropoda; class Insecta; order Hemiptera; family Aphididae; genus Cinara; species Cinara cedri. The sequence continues at coordinate 13,020 of CABPRJ010001437.1, forward strand.
ACGTTGAAATTGAAATAGAGAGAAAAAAAAATTCTAAAATCGAAGGTAACATTCGTGAATGTTTAATTGAAACGATACCGTATGGCGTATCTAAACCGTTTCCTCGTTCGTCATTGATTGAGTAAGCGCGGCTATCGTTATACCAAACAGAGTAGGGATGCAGTAATAAATACACGGATATTAAAGGTCTATTTACACACATCCGTTCCGTAGTCAGTGCCGTCCGTTCCGTGTCCGGCGTTTAAAGTTTGTTTACATATTACGAAATGGGCATGTTTATACACGTCCGTTCCGTATCCGCACGGTCCGTTACCGTATTTTAAAATTTGTCGGTTGACAATGTTTTTGGGGATTTCACCGTTACGGACATGGAAAATACGGAACAATGTAAACGGCCGTCAGTGACAACTGACGACTCGATCGGTTTGTTCTTACCTACTCGCGAGACGTATTCGTAAAATTTAAAAAAAGTTTCAAGTTTAAAAAGTTTTTGAGTTTTTAAAAAGTTGTTTTTTTTTTTTTCAAAAACTTATACACCAAAATCTGAAATCACGTGCTCAGTAGTCAGATTCTAACCGCACTGAACGGGCACGGACAACGGATACTGATCGGACACGGAACGGTCATGCGTAAATACTCTTGCGCTGATACTGAACGGACGTTACGGAAACGGAACGGTTATGTGTAAATAGACCTTAAATAGACCGTAAATCCCGCGTCGTTCCCGCGAACGACACACCGCGCGCGCGCGTCATTTGCTTATCGCGATTAACGATTTTATTAGCGATTGACCGGGTACGTGTGTACGGACGCGCACGAATAAAAATGAGACGTAGACTTGTCATATATAACGACACGCGGGTTATCCCCGGATACGGGAACGCCCGAACCAACGCACGCAAGTACGTCCGCGGCGGTGAAACGTCGGCATAAGCCGTACCACTACAATAGTAGTGGGCGTTGTCTGTTACATTACAAGCTCGCTCACAGTATTGTGTTGCGCGTTGTCCGGTGTTGTTATTGCGGATACGCGATCCTATTCGAACAATTGTTCAGACCCGTTGACTCCCGTTTATAGCGAGTACGACAGTACACTTAAACATAATATTGTAACAATATTACGATATAATTTATAATAAAAATTAACAATGATTAAATGGCTCATAAATAAAAGGCCTCGTGAGGATGATGATGATGATCAAAATCCTGGACCATCAACTATACAAAATATAAGTAGGCCTGAATGTTTTGATACTAATGAACAGCACAAGGGAAAAATTTAAAAAACTCGAAAAGCTGATAAATGTCTCTAAAACTAAAAAAAGAAAATATGACGAGTTTTACTTAAAATTAGGTTTTACTTGGACTGGAAGCTTGTACGAGCCTAATCCACAGTGCGTCGTTTGTTTTGAAATATTATCAAACGATTTTATGAAACCATCATTTTTAAAACGCCATTTAGATAGTAAACATAAAAATGTAGTAAATAAGGAGTTACAGTACTTTGAACGTCTTTTAGAAGATCTTAAAAATAGGAAAAACAATATAAAACAGTTTTCTGGTGCAGAACAAAATGAAAATGCACTAAAAGCTTCTTACAAAGTAAGTCATTTGATCGCAAAGTCTGGCGAAAACTTAATCCTACAAGCCGCAGTAGAAATTGTTTCTTGCATGTTTGGAGAAAAAGAAGCAAAAATAATTAAAACAATTCCATTATCAAATGATACAGTTTCATTGATTTAAGGAGAATCAATGATATGGCGTATGATACAAAAGAACAACTTGTTCGAAGAATTCGAGGTAGCCCTTGCTTTGGGATACAACTCGACGAAAGCACGGATGTCACTGGCCTAGCTCAACTGATCGTTTTTGTTTGTGGCATATTTCAAGATTAAGTATTTGAAGATCTTTTATTTTGTAAGACACTTAAAACATCTACAAAAGGTGAATATTTTCAAATTGCTAGATTCTTTTTTTTCTGAACACCAGCTTGAATGGAAAAATTGTGTGTCAGTGTGTTTGGATGGTTCCAAGGCTATGAGCGGTCACATCACAGGGCTGGTAGGCTATATTAAAAAAATTTCAGCTGAGTGTAAGTTCCTCATTGTGTTCTTCACCGAGAGGCTTTGGCAGCTAAGCACCTCTCTGAGGAACTTAAAGAAGTCCTTGATCAGAGTGTAAAAATATAACCGATACAAATATCATAAACAAGGAAAAATTTATTTAAAAAAACTGATGATGATTATGACAATGATTTTTTACCTTCAAAAAAGAAAACTTCCAAGTTTATTTAAACAGGTAAAATAGTAAAATAAAAGAACTGAAACGTTTATAAAAATACTATAATAATATATAATGTATAATTATTGCAAAAATTGTTGCAGATAACGATTCAGATTCTAATGTATATTGTTTTCAAACGTTAAAAGTAAACAAAAAATTTGATTTTGTTTATTATTTCATTATAATAAATGATTCTAAAATTCAATTTTTTTTAAAAAGGTCGCCGTATGAAAATCAAAGGTAGGTAGTAGTTCACCGCCAAAAATATGGGTGACAAAAAAAATAAAGGCAACGTGAAAATAAGAAAAATTTTTATCAATCGCTAATGTTCCAAAAGATCAACAAATTTCTTTAACCTAAGTTTCTGCATTGAATTCGCCACAGAAACTACAGATACTTAACAATATTTAAACACAAAACATAATTTGTGAAATACATATATAAAGGGTAATTTTTTTTTATCATGAACCAGTAATTACCTCAAAAGATTTTAAGTGAATTTTAAGCTTTATTTTAAAACCATTTTTAATTTTTTAATTTATCGAAAACGATGGATTTTTTTCATTCTTTTGATTATTGTAAAAAAATTGTAGAAAGTATTATTTTACAGAAATCGAATGATCCTTTAATTCAGATTTATAAACCTTGTTCTGAATAGTGAAAATCAAACCAATCAGTGTTATTTAAAAACTTTCATCTAAAAAAAATGCAACTCTTGAGCAAGATTTAATTTTCTGGAAGAAAAACGAAATAAATCATAATGAAACATTTTCCATTATTTTTGACATTAACATTCCCACTTTTCCTACTCTTTTTTGTTATTTATATAGAAACGTATCTCTCAATTCACTAACTATAGACAACATTTCAGGCTGTATGCTACACTTAAAATTCAGAACAAGATTTCTGGTCAAAAAAAGTTGTTTACACACAAAAAAAATATCCATAGTAAAATCAATATTGAATTAGTATTGGCGTTTTTCAACAGATAATTTTTTAAAACTGACTAAAACACCAAAATTCAGTTAAGAAATTACATCTAAATCGTTTGACAGTTTTCAAAAACAACTTAATGTAGTGTTGGTCATAGTAATACACAATAATCAATAAATATATTAATTAAATTATTAAAAGTTATGCATTAATGTTCTGTAGCAAGGCCTATAGAGTAGAATGTTTAGATTCTGAACATATTTTATTTTTATAATACATATAAATTATTAAAAAATTATTTTTGTTTTCCAACCCCGACCTCCTCCCAATGATAAAGGATTCATTTCATTAATGCCATCATTATAAAGAAAGCAATATTATACTATGATTCTTAATTTCTAGAAAATTAAAAAAATTGTCACAAAATTAACAATAATATTTCAATAATGGTTTTTATGTATATATATATATATATATTTTTTCCTTTTTAATAGTAATTTTTTTGAACTTGATTTTATATTGTTTTATACTAAATATATACGTAACAATTCACTTGGTCCAAAATATTAACAATTATAATATATAATACAAAATCGAATAAGTAAATAAGATATTTGATTATTAATAAATATCATGTAAACTTCACATTAGATGTTGATTATTCAACTAAGTTTCTGATTAGGTATTATTAAATAAATTTTAAAAATAGATACAATTACTATTTAAACAATTAATATAAAGTATAACGTTAACCAGGCACTAAAGANCAAAACAACTGCATTTCAGTGAACTTCCATTACTATGACTGAAATAGACGTGCGAATAAAATAAAACCTATGGTCCCCGTGTAATAAGAAATTCAATTAAGCGTTTTATTGTTAAAGTTTACAAAATATTGAGGCCAGTTTAATTATTTCTGTTCATTTTTACAAGTCTTCTATTTCCCTATCAATCACAAACAGATATACAGGGTGTAACTGGACTATTTGACATTTTTACATGTAACTGCAATGAAAAAATGTCAATTAGTCCTATTACATACTGTATAAATATACATAACAGATACATGTTTGTACATTATGTATAAAATAAAAACTATACACTTATGTCCTATAGAGTATAATGTATACTTACACGATTTGTGAATGTGAACTACCATTTAGGTTTTCGGTCAGCAACATAGGTTCTTATCTAAAAACAAAAGAAATGCCACTTAAAAAAAAAAACATCAAATGAAAAATCCAAATAGATAAATAACCCAAAATAATTGATAACCAAAGCAGCACCCAGTCAAGAAAATATTACAATCATAGTTTTAAACCGGTAGCAGTTCCATAATATCAAACTATTGAAATAATCAATAACAGATTATTAGCTGTTTAATTTACAAAGAACAAAAATTCAACAGACATTTTAATGAACGTACCTACTAAAAACTAAAATGAAAGAAAATATTCAGATGAAAACTTAAGAACCTCTCATAGGGAGTATTATCATCAATATTATAATATTATTATTATTAATATACACATCATTTAACAGCAATGTTACAATAATACTTCACAAACAGCCAACTACTTTAATGGCAGTGTACCTAACCTAATTGCATAATTATACCATCAGTAGGTACAAAAACAGAAATGAGAACTTAAGTCATTTATTTATTGGATTAAAACATGCATATCATTTAATTAATTTAACAACAAAATTAAACCACGTGGGCAGTTTTGGTCAATAATATGAACAGTTGTGATGTACATTTNCTTATCCACTTGCATCTTCCGCTGCTGACGGGATATAACTTCGCCCATGGGGCGGGAACACGAAATACAACATACTGCTGCCATATTATAAAACGAACAACACGACTTTTTAAATTTAAACACGTGTGTTTACCATGTATTGAAAACACAAATGAAAACACGTACTTATGTAATCGGACATCAATGACGAAGCGATAAACGCGAAGTAGTGTGCGGAACGCGTGTGAAAAAATGAAAAAAAATTCCCGTTGAAATGGTTAATACCGATGCAACTATTGAGGAAAAAAAACAAAACAACTGTTTACAGTACGACGTGGTTACAAAAGAAAAGTAAAATATGGCCGACCGTCGACGCTCCGAAATGCCAACACGAACATATAACCCATAGAGCTGTAGTATGACACGTAAACAACGCAGACATTCTCTGCCAGTATGACCAACTGCAAAAATGTTTTAATACTCTGTACCCGGATACGAAAAAATCTATGACGTCACATCCAGAGCGTTAGCAGAATTTACATTACTGATAATACACAAACTGATAAAAAAGTAAATAAAAATTAGAATTATGGAAATGTCGCTTCTGTAATATGTACACAAGTTCTATTAGGCGTATAATTTCATCATACAAAATTTCGTTATTGTTTAAATTCAAGAGTAACATAAACCAATTAAAGAGATACATTTTAGATAAAGTCATATATTATAAACAATTTAAGGAATAATTAAATTTTAAATGTGTACAAATTTGTTATTGTGTGATATTGTTAATTTATTGAATTTGTAAAATGTTTGTCCATTACAGTGAAATTAATTTATTATTTATACTATGTAAATTAAATTTGAAAATATATTACTGTAAATGAAAATTATTATTATTGTCAATAATAATATAGTTTGTGTTCATCTTGATATTTCTATGCATAGGCTTTAGTTATTTGTTAAATAAATAGTTTGCTTTGTTGAAAATTGGTTGTGGGTATGTGAACAAAATTATTTTAGAAGATGAGACATTAAAAATAATAAATGAATATTATAAAAATGAATGGCCTATAAGCATTAAAAACTCAGAGCTATTACACTATAATAAAATTAAAAGTAAAAAATGTTTTGAAGAAAATTTACTGTACTGGAATAATAACATATAAGTTCTAAAAAAATCTAGGAGAGAAATATCAGATTTTCACCAAGTAATTTCTTTAGTAGGTATTCATTAAATGAAACTTAAAGCAAGGCACTATTGTTGTTGGTCAGGGATTAATTCTAATATTGAAAATGTTGTGTTCAGTTTTAAGATTTTTCAAACATTTTCTTCTCGCAATATTAAAAAGCCATTGATACAATAGAAATACCAATAATGCAATTTATTAAGTTAGAAGATATATTAAAGTGGGAAAAAAACATATTATGTCCTAGTTAAATATTATTCCAAATCATTAGAAAACAATACCTATAAAAGGTACATATAGTGCAGCATTCATAGAATACTGTAAGAATATAATTAAAACATTTGGTATTCACTCAGAAATGGTAGCTGATAATAAACCATTTAATGGTTAGGCATTCAAATAATTTAGTATTAAATATAAATTGAAAACTATAACTTCTAGTTCCGCAGTTATTGGTTTAGCAGAGACCTGAATTTGAGACAGGAATTTGAAAAAAAAAATTACAATTATTTCTTCTACTGAACTATAGAAACACTAGTTTCAGATTGTAAGTATCCTTAATCGCAATGTTGTCAATGTCAAGGGTATAAATACAAAACTATCAGTAAAGGAACATATGTTAAAACCAAAAGTAGTGAATGTAAAGAAAAAAAAAAAGAAAAATCATATCATGATAAAAAAAAAAAAAAAACAAAGAAAAAAGAAGAATTTAAGGAAAATGAAAAGGTTTTAGTCAGAAACATAGAGTCGGAATGGGTAAAAGGTGTATTTCTGAGTATTCGTTAGAAGACTTAAAGTACTAACATCATACTATTTAGTCATACGAAGTTGTGGACATATAAAAAAAATTAAACCATTATGAAAAAAATGTTTTTAAAGTTTATACTGTATTGTAATTAATTGATATTATTTATTTTATTGGAATTTTAATTAGAGAGATGTATGGTTATCTAATATTATCATATCTGACTATTTTCATGTTTTCGTATTATCATATGATTATAAAATATCGTCATTACCATCGCCTCACCACCGTCGGACCTCATCTGTCACACAATCCACAAGTAAATATTTAAGATTTATAATGATGTTTTTTTTTATTAATTAGTTCTTTTTCCCTTCATTAACCATTGACAGCTTAAGACAAAACACCCTATTACATTGACACTAATTTATTTATTTCATTAACTTAAAATATATTACTATCAACAACTAATTGAAAAATTCCATTAAACTATAAAGTAATAGTATATAAAGAAGTGTTTTTTCACGGTTTGTTATTATACTAATATAAATAAGACAAACAAATTGTTGAACACAGCACATTCAATAAAGACATTTATAAATAAAATTTACTCAACTGTTTTTCTTCTTTTATAACACGCATTGGTATAGGACATTGGTTGAGGAAATTATGAAAGCAAAATATCATCATGCGCTGTGCTTTACATTAACAATTTTAATTTATAATGTTTTACTTGGTGTGTATGTGTGTGTTTGGTAGTTCTTAACCATAACAAAAAAAAAATAAATACTTGAATTAGACTGAATTAGACTTTCAAAGTAATACGTATATAATTACAATATGCTGCGATTGTAATATATTGATTAATAATACTATGACTTCTACTACACTTCTAGAAAGTGGGACCCGATTGATTATCGTATAGAGCTGAGAATAAATTTATCCCTTGGAACTCCAAAATTATCATAGCCATTCAAAATACATAACACACACAAAATTACTTAAGAGATGCATTTGGAATTAAAGTCTATTATTCACATTAAAAAATACTTGAATCCAATATTTAGTCGTATAATGTGGCTATTCAAAAACAAAAATGCATATATTGTGTGTGCATATATTTTGATTATAACAAAACGGGCTATCTTTTGAAGTTGTTTGAATAGTATTTGCTACTGTAATAAAATAAAGCAATTTTCTTTGAAAGAGATTTTCGAAATGTCATAGATTTGTTGTGAAAGTACACACGTACTATGAAAAGGGTATGTGAAATAGACGTGCGAATAAAATAAAAACTAATGGTGCCCGTGTTTATTACACAATATAAGATATTTGATTATTAATAAATATCATCTAATCTTCACATGAGATGTTGATTATTCAACTAAGTTTCTGATTAGTTATTATAAAATAAATTTTAAAAATAGATACAATTACTATTTAAACAATTAATATAAAGTATAACGTTAACCAGGCACTAAAGAATTTTCATCCCGCCTTGTGGATACAAAACAACTGCATTTCAGTGAACTTCCATTACTATGACTGAAATAGACGTGCGAATAAAATAAAACCTATGGTCCCCGTGTAATAAGAAATCCAATTAAGCGTTTTATTGTTAAAGTTTACAAAATATTAAAGCCAATTTAAATTTTTCTGTTTATTTTTACAAGTCCTATATTTACCTATCAATCATAAACAGATATACAGGGTGTAACTGACTATTTGACATTTTTACATGTAACTGCAATGAAAAAATGTCAAATAGTCCTGTTACATCCTGTATAGGTATACATAAGAGATACATGTTTGTACATTATGTATAAAGTAAAAACTATACACTTATGTCCTATAGAGTATAGTGTATACTTACACGATTTGTGAATGTGAACTGCCATTTAGGTTTTCAGCCAGCAACATAGATTCTTATCTAAAATCAAAAAAAATGCCAGTTAAAAAAAAAACATCAAAAGACAAATCCAAATTTATAAAGAATATAAATTTTAACGGTATTTTAATGAAAGTACCTACTAAAAACTAAAATTAAAGAAACTATTCAATTGAAAACTCAAGATAACTCTCACAAGGAGTATTATCCTTGTTATTATTATTATATAAATCATTTGACAGCAATGTTAGAATATTACTTCACAAACAGCCAACTACAACAGCTAATAAAGATAATGGTTTTTTTTGGCATTTTTGACGTTACTGTCGTTTTAATTTTAATACTTATCTATACAAAAAACCGAATTAACACAGTTATTTTTTTATTAAGTTAATTCGACCATGGTTATTTTCAACAATCACGGTGTATTATTTAATGATAGTGTACCTAACCTAATTGCTTAATTATACCATCAGTAGGTACAAAAACGGAAATGAGAATTTAAAAGTCATTTATTTATTGGATTAAAACATGCATATCATTTAATTAATTTAACAACAAAATTAAACCACGTGGGCAGTTTTGGTCAATAATATGAACAGTTGAGATGTACATTTTNACACGATCTTATCCACTTGCATCTTCCGCTGCTGACGGGATATAACTTCGCCCATGGGGCGGGAACACGAAATACAACATACTGCTGCCATATTATAAAACAAACAACACGACTTTTTAAATTTAAACACATGGGTTTACCATGTATTGAAAACACGTACTTATGTAATCGGACATCGATTACAAATCTTTAAACGCGAACTAAAGTACATTACATGAAACAAGCGACTCCGCAGTGGTTCTTAGGGAGGCAGATTTTTATGAGGGTTCCTAAACTTGTACCTAAAAAAGCGTGGTAATTCAAAAATGACATAGTGTACAACTATTAAAAAGCTGGTGTTGTATATTTTTTATTTGATAATATTGCCTACCACTACCAAACACTTAATAAACACACAGAAGCATGGTGAATGTATTGCTGTTGATAATGAAAACTCCACATCCTTATTTCGTTTATACATTTATTCGGTTTGTGTTATCTGGACGATTGTTTTTATCAACTTTATAATCCTACGACTTATCAGTAAGTTCTTATTGTACTTTGGCGGGTCACAGTACGTTTGATTGTGTGCATGTAAATTTAACCTAGTGTGGTTAGGTTAACCTAGTGTTATCTATGCAGTATCGTTTGGTTATTGTTGTCTCGTATGATAAATTATTGATATACCTACCTTATGGTAAAAGAAATATAGAATCATAGAAGATTTGATAATCTAATATCGAAAATAAATTTTAAAATTAAAATTAGTAAAATACGTTATATAATTGACAACAATTGAAATCCACATTTTAATAAAAATTATTTCGGACATTAGTCTTTTCCGTCCCCCCCCCCCATTCTAGTAAAAATATAGTTGGGATACGCAAAAATATAAAAAAAATAGTAGAGAAACTCTTTAAATGTTCAATCTATTAACGAAATGATGTGTATAATGAATATAATGTTAATTGAAGTTGTTTTGGTAGTTAGTTTGATTGTATTGGCTGCAAACGAGTTGTGTCCCAAAAACGGAATTGTGTCTCTCAGTTTTTTTGGGGTACACGAGTTATATTCGGTAGATTTTTATGGATTACACTAATTGTTTCGAATCGTGTTTTTTTGGAATACATGAGTTGTGTACCATAGTAAATTTCATATATAAATTAATAAATTACACATTGAGAAAACATTTAATAATAATTAAAATATGTATTTGCAAATAATAATATTCAGTATATTAATATAATGTTACGGATACACAATGTACTTAAAGTAAAACATACCTATCTAGTACCTAATTTAAAATATGATAATAAAGTTTATGAAACAGTTACATATTGAGAAAACAATTTAAATGCAACGCTATTTCGCCTTCATACGCAGCTCATTACGCAGACGGCATGGTCTCTCGCACATGTCATCTCCTAACACTTCTACACTAACTCCTATGCTAACTTCTACACTAGATAGTAGTTAAGTTATAAAAATTAAAATAAGATACTTTAAAATAAGTAAAAATCAGTCATGAACTAGAAAAATCAATAACAAAATTTTCTATTATTTATAATATATATAGCTATTTTTATATTATAAAATAATAAACGCCAAAAAAATCTAACTCAAAATTTTGTAGAAAATGTCATATCCAGTGCTGTACTATATCTAGGTACATATATCTAAGATACAGTACCTAGATACTTTTTTTGTATCTCGTATCTGTATCTAGATACTTCTAAAAATACGTATCTTAGATACAAAATATTGTGTATCTTAACGAAAATATCGAAGATCCTTTTTAAGATACAATTCTTACGTTTTTGGTTCAATAAAGTACACAAATAAAACCGTAAAATTCTGAAATCTAATTTTGTTTAAATAAAAATATCAACAATTTATTATAATATGTATTATTTTCTGATTTCTTCTATTATTATATATGAGTGTATTACTATTGTGTATTGACAAGTAGATAATACCCATTATTTATTTTATATTTACCAATAATTAACCAATATTTTAATATGTTATATATTATGTATTATAATTGATAATGATTGTAGCTTATAACTTTATAAAAACAAAATTATAATTAAAAATTGACATAAAAATGTAGATAAAAATGATTGTATTATAAATTATGTACCTATTAGGTACTTGTTTTGTTATAATTGTGTAATTCTATATTTTTAATTAATCTATTAAAAAAACTAATGAACAAATCATTAACTACAACTTAATACTTAAGAAATTATACCCCATTATCTTAATAGATTTGATATTTGTTCTCTCTCAAAATTGGGATTTATCAGCTATTAGTATAGGAAAGTATATTTTTTTAACATAAGTAGGTAATAATGGTATGACCCTATTATAAAAGTAAAAAATAATGTTCTAGCTTCGCTCAAAAGTCTAAGTGACACCATTATAATTCAATGTATTCATAGCTTTACTTTAGAAAAATCAGTTTAGTATTTTTCCGAAAATAATTCAAATGAAAAATTTGAAAATAATTGTACATTCACTTGTAAAAGATCAATTTTAGTTCTTTTTTTCTATAGAAAATTAAATTTTTAAATTTTATTTTGATGAGTATAATAAACACTAAATAGATATTTTGAATTAGGTATCTAAAAATACATACGTACATTTTTAGTTTTAATAATCATATACTTATGTAAAATAAAATTTCATTAATTTTATAATATCAAACATTCTAGTAAAATGTAATACAGTCAAGATAATGTTAAAACAAAATTTAATGTAGCTTAATTATTATTAATATGGCTTGATCACAATAAATGTATAAACTATCTATGTATAATCTAATTTAGAGTAAATAATGATTATAACCAATTTTTATTATATCTATTTTGTATTTATGTGTATATAATAATAAATATTGTTGGTAAATAATTTAGTTAATAATCAATTGATATGGTTTCAGTTAATGTGTATTTATGTATCTGGAGGAATTTATCTAAAATCTTAAATATTAAATAATTAACAAAAGCCAAATAATTATATAATTATTTTATTTTATTTTTATCATTTAAATTAATAATATAAATAATATAACTATCATAGTGGTCTGTATAATATATTTTTTCATAGATTGTGTTCTTATGTCCTTAAACGAACAGACCTCGCCTGTTAAATTTCATATAATATATACATTTAATAGGTTTTTGGTGGTGTAGCGTGTTCATTATTGTTGTATGTGTTTTAAAAAATCGACTAAAACTAAAAAGTTAGATCGTTAAAAATAAAAAAAATCAAGGATTTATTGCATCATTTATTAAATGATCAACAAATTATATAAACGAAACGGTAAGTCGGTAGGTGGTGATATTTGTATATGTATTTAATGTAGTTTAAGTGTTTTATGTTCTAACACTTAAGTTTTTTTATGTAATTTCGTAGGAAAACACAAATTCTTATTTCTTTGACTTTTCCAAATGAACATCAAAATAATGACGATTAACATCATTGCTGTATATTGCATATACAATATGTCGATGACTATCGACACTATTTTCGATTACAGAGAAATTATCAATATTATTGAACCGGCAATATAGTTAAATATTGTGTAAATATATTACATTATTACTTATTTTTATATAAAAAAAACTTCAAATTACAGCCCTAATTCTAACAGTAACATTTAAGGAACTGACGTAAACTCTTGTGATGGTGACTCTCGTTTTGGAAAGTATGATTTCGATTGTAAACCAATCAAATTATTTGAATAGCACTTCTGCGACCAGGTAAATAACTGTTTCTTAAATATATTTAATATGTGTATTGTGTAAATAATATTTTTTTAATAAACTGAATTTAGTTACAGAATTAAATTCGAACCTATAGCTAGACAAGACTTTGAGAAACTGTATTCATGTTGCGTAAAACTAAGGGGACTTCGATCTCTCATTTTAAGCAGCTTCGCCAGATAGACTAGTTGGAGACTGAAATAATATGTCCCTTTTCTATCAAGGATATTACACTCCAGGGTGATTATCAACAAAAAAAATTGACTTTTATGTACATGCAATTGGATAAACTTGTTTTAAAGCAAACACACTCTACAAGTTCTCACACACTACTACCAAGTTCAAGGTCAATTTCACATAATTAAAAGGAAATGTTGTTATTTTATTTTTTTGGACACCAAAAGATAAGATATTAATAATAATATTAATATTATGTTAAATTATTATAGACATTTGTGTTGATGAAATAACGCGTGATGATGAATTTTGGAAAAACAAAATGGAACTACCATAGTCAGAATTCTATCTCGACCATATGCTACTAGAAATTATTTCTCCACAACTTAATATTTATTTATTACTTTAATTTTTTAAAAAATACACAAGACGATTGGATAAGTTCCAGAGCTCATTCGTTACCAAGGTTTTCATGTTCACATTTAGATAAATAGATATTAGCATTGGTATCAATAATATAAAGCAAAAATAATAATAATAATACATTATTTTATTAGAAAGAAAAAAAAAGATTTTAGATTACAATATTATTTACAACAGTAAACAATTTGGTATCCCATCGTCAATGTTTACTATACTATAGTATTCATGAACAATAGAAAATAAAAGTGCTTTTATTATCTATGCTATAAACTTTAGGCCTTCGTCAGTTTTACAGATAAGAAAAGGCACCGAATTCCCGGAGTTCTATTTGTAAAATGGCTGCTGTCTTTGTGTGCTGGTAAGCGAGAGCTACTTACACCTAAATCTAATTTACTACACACACAAATGCACGTGATTCACGCACGGAATATACAAGACATCATAAAATTGCCTATATTCAACTCCTTAATTTTGGCCCGTCGCGAATTCCTATAATTTCTTGTACTTATAGGTATTAAACAACTTTGGTCAATGGTTCTCAAAATATTTTTGATAATCGCTCTCATCTTTGCTGATGTTTGAAAATTGCGTACCTATTACTTTTGGTATACTTTGTTTACGTTGCTGAAAATTGTAGTATGTACACGGGACTATACTACCATAAACCCGCGTATCACAGTGTTTTTTAGCGAGTATACGCTAAATAAAAAAAAACTAGAGAGTATACGCCGTAGACTCCCGTACACCTCACAATACACCACCGGGTACGTTTAGTAAATTCAAAATATGAAAAGTCAAAAACATAACCATAAAGATATATATTTTAGTTTATACTGTTATAGTAGTATGAACACGATGGACGAATGAAACAAATTTGCAATTAGGTGCCTACCAAAATAATTTCCTTCGCTACACGGAATACCGTAAAATCATAGGTATATTTAAAGTTTATAAAGCGATATAACCTAATCAAACCAGCTTCAATTTCAAAAGTAACTTTTCTTTCCTCCCTCACAAGTTTAAGTGGTATATTATTATTATTATTATTATTTGTATTGCCTATGTATATTATACATTATATTTATTGTAAATATTTTATACTATAAAAGTATAGTTCATAATCAGTAACGGAAATCTGCAGTGTACAAATGTTTGGTAGCTGTATAAGAAATCATAGTACTGAAACATGGGAAACGATTGGGAATTATTTTAAATTATAAATATATTATGATAAAACTCGCCGCAATTTTGTTAATATTCATTTAACTTAATTAGTTAGTTTAAATTATGTATGAATAACTTCATAAATTGTTTGTAATGATATAACAGTATAATAAAGAAAAAATTGTCTACATTTATACGGTAAAACCAAATGTACCTATTTAAAATGTAGACAAAAAATTGTTTTGCCTTTTTTTACCGTAGCTTTTTTCTGATTACCATATCTCATAGTCGCGTTATTGAGTTAGCGCATTATTTAATCGTACGATTTCATTCTATTAAAAAATCAAACATGAGAGACAACCAATAGTGATGAGAAATCTTAATATTATCCCCTTGGCTATACCGTTACGGAAATTGTGAATTCGAATGTGCCGTGTAGTGTTCGTGAATACTCGGCGAACGAATGCGAATGTGTCGTAGGCACATCTACAAAATAACAATAGCCGGTTTGTGTTCAACAGCCGACACTCTTTTCACTGGGTGCGGCAACGGCAGCCGCAGCTGTGCATTCCTCTTGAACCCGCGGTCCCTCTAACCCGCACGTGTACGTCCCTCGACAGAACGGCCGCGGACCGGGACCAACAACACAGCAATGACCAATACACGATCGCCATTGTCGGGAACCGGTTTTCTGAACGATAATTACGTATATGCTCGGCATACTAAAACGGCGCGACCGCTAATAATATCCGGACGGTGGATATGCTCGCATTAAAATGAATGTTCCCTCGAACATTCGGCGGCGGCTGCGATTCTCTCGGGGTAGGTGTGCAGCCCTCGCTAGCCCGCCGCTCTTCTACTGGCGCCAATATATAGTATCGGTGCACCGTGTAATTTTGGTTTTTTAGCCATTGTCACCATTGGTACCCAAAACCGTAATTGTTCCACAGGTACACCTGGGACAGGAGTGAGGTATTTTTTTTTTTATAAAAGCGGATGATAAGGCCCACGGGCTTCGAATAAATGACGGATTGTAAACTTCACGTATTATCCTAAGTTAAAAATCTAGTTTATTATAAGCAGAATGATTATAACACAACGTAGACGCTCATTTTCTCGGAAAGTATTGACTTTTTTTTTAAATTGTAAGAAGCAATCCACTCTTAAATATTATATTACCGTTATTTTTTTTGTTTACGTTCAAAGTTTTAATTTTTGATTTTTTTTTTTTTTTCAAATAATGGTATATAGCTACGAACCAGTAAATATTAACGATCACAAACTAAACGATAAATTACTACCAATAGCGGTCCACTTGTCTACTATTATAAGTGTTGTCAACAATATATAGTGAAACCTCTAAATACCGGACACTTTCGGTCGCCGTAATTTTGTCCGTTATTTAGAGGGGTCCGCTATTTAGAGGGGAAAAAAATTCTCGAAATTAACTCGGAGAAATCAATAACTATGTACAACATTTATATATGTAATATTTATATTAACGATATATGTATATTTATATTATTTTAAAATAAATATGAAAATTATGTTATTATAATTTATGTAAAAATATTAATTAAAATGTAAATAAACATTATATTAAGATAAAAATTAACAATTATTTTAGCTTGTTTAAGACTTTGGTTTGTTATAAAAGTGTCCGGTATTTAGAGATTTTCCTATATAAAAGTAATGAAAATGTCCCTGTTCCCGAAAAATCGTCCGCTATTATTGGAGGTGTCCGTTAAGAGAGATTTTACTGTATATTATTGTTAACAATGCAACACTATCAACTGAACTCCGCTTCGTTTTTTCGTTAGCAATGGTTTATCATTGACAAATATACATTAAATTACCGTCTGTATCCTACCTTCCCAACTTCTCACCTACAAAGTGGCTGTACCCACGTGTGAACTATATTGTCCGTCCTTTTTGTTTTTTTGTTGTGATTCAGTAAAAACTGTTTGTAGAGACTCGATATTTTGCCATTAAACTTATATTTGTTTTATAGACGCGGTTAAATTTAAAAAATATATTTGATCCATTTTTGAACTATTTATTTTAATTTTACGCGGTTTTTACTCGATTTGTATTGGGTTTCAACTTTACTCCAAAGCCATTTCATTGACCTATCACACTAGTACTCCCTTTGGCGGGTCAAAATTAATGAAACCAAATTTATGCATACTACCTTTGCCCCTTCATTTATCTCAAACCACATCCTTCACACAGATCTCCACGTTCCAAAAGCCATCGAAACAGTTAAGCTATACTAACCTAAATTCAGAAATCGTCTTCAAAATCACACCAATCCACCATGTTAAACACCCCCGAGAACCAATAATTAAACACAAAAATTCCATACAAAATGTATAAATGTATAAATTTACGTCTATATTATATTAAAAAAACCATTATACTAATCTTAAATTAAAATGTACGTGCATATGCATAGGATAATATTTTCTAATGGTGGGGTGCCGTTTTTTTTAAACCCTATTACGGTATACCACTTTTTTATTAATAAATGAGAGAAAAACATTTTGGAAGTCTCGTATTCATGATGGGTTTCTCGAAAATTGACATTTTGGTTAAGTTTAGTTAGTTCTCGGGAACGCCCCTAAAATTTCGGTAAATATAGTCCATCTACAAAGTTTTTTCCATTTTTAACTACTGATAATCAGTGGTGTGTCCAGAAATTTTCAATGGGAGGGGACGTAGCATATAAGAATTGTAAGATCGTCTTTTCTACCAAACTCAACTATGGGAATTGGTAATTAAAATTTGTTCCTAAAAAAAACCAATTTTTAATCAATAGTAATTTTGGTAACTTCTAAGCATCTATCGTTTTATATTTCATAAAATAATTATAAAAACGTACAGATGATATTTAACACTATCATTATTTATTAATATAAAATATTTTTCATTTTTTTGGGATGTTAACAGTCTTTATTCTTCCTGTGAGAGGGGATGAGAATTATATCCACCTGTCGTAAAAGGTGATAAATGGGGTTGCGTCAGACCTACAGCCAGTGCAAAATTTTGTCATACAATATGAAGAATTCTAAACAAGTCTTTGGCGGATTGTCCAATTTCTGATATAAGCGGAAATAATAGACGAGAGACAGTAACGTGGCGCATGATGTTTGCAGATGATACAATTTTGATAAGAGTAAATTTGGATTAAGTTAACTCTTTAAACTCTAATAATTTGAGGCATTTTTTCCATAATGGATTTACAATAGAAAATATTATTATTTTAAATTATTACTACAATTTTAAGTTACTCTTATTATTTTAGTGTGCATACGGCTACGACCTACACCATCTATACCAACGCTACGTGACGATAAATAATAGTTCAACAATTACATTGAAAAAAATCGATAATCTTTGAATAGTAGATATAATAATATTATTATTGCTCTGGTATAAACACAGAACTAAATGCGATGACTTTCATATCACCTTATTAAAACAATACAAAAATCAATACTTATATAGGTACGAATACGAATTATTCAACGAACAAATAGGTAATTAGACATTAAATATAAAAAGTTATTAATTAGATAGTGGTAATTCAGTGGAAAATCAGTTTAGTAAAATATAAATACGTAATATAAGTGTACAAAATGGCGTATGACCCATCACGTCCATATATCGTTTATCGGGTTCTTTAATGTTTTAGCTTACCTAATGAATAATATTACTGATGTTGACGACGTGCAACAATAATAACGTATATATATATCGAGAGTGAGCAAGTTAATGAAGCAATTTGAACCAATGGATGAGCAAGTTCAATAGTTTACGTAAAAATAAATGTACAAAAATGACTTCAGTGAAACGTTGATAGCTAACAAAAGATGAATTTATCTAGTTAAGTTAAAAGTTAAAATGCAAAAAAATATCAACTTGACTGTTGAAAAAAAGTGAATTATTATTATTTTTTTGCTGTTAAGAAGCATACTCATTTGAGAGTATTCAATATCAAGGATCTACTGATTTTACTGTAAACCTCTTAAAATATTGTTGACTAACCCCCTAATAATATAATATTATACGTATAATAATTATATAAGCAGAAAGCAACAAACAACATATTATTATCGTAAATATCATATTGTAGGTAATTAACAGTTATACAAAATACACGTTTAACAATTTTATTTAACGTAATATGCTAAATACAATTGAAATATATGTACAATGTGTGTATTTTATATAATTATCTTACTTAAAATAATACACAATTGTTATTTGTCGCGAACGCGTGCACTCAAAACGTTCTTTGTGTAACCTGTCAACAGTACCTGTGAACCGACCATCAGCACGGCTGGCGTAATTATTTTTAAATTTTAATGAAACCCGTCAAACCCGTCAAAGTATTTAACGCTATAGTTTATTGTATACCTTGAGATTGCTTTGAGATTCGGTTAAAAAATGTCTAAGTATGGTAAATTATATTTCGTCGGTGGGCGGCTAAAGATTTCTGGGAAGAAACTCGGTTTTAAAGTCCCCCTTGAATGACTGAACGCTAATGTAAATTGTATGAAATGTAAAGAAATTACCGTTTCCCGCATTCGTCGCCTTAAAATGTTAAACGCGTATAATAATAGTAAACGATAACTATGACAAACACTCACAGTTCTTACATCACGCCGGAAAAGTACTGGAACCGTGTTATCGCGGCAATCACAAACGTACAAACGTACACTATAAAATCAATAGTAGATTATGATAAAAAAAAAAAGCGCTGGATCATAACGCGAATCCAAAAACACACACACACACACTCCCATTTCCAATCGCGTGTCTGCAACGTTCGCGCGCTGTACCGTTGTCGCGATAACGCAGGTATTTCAAAAAATATTTCATCGTCTAATCGATCGTACAGTGGTACACCATACACAAAATTCGCAGTCGCTGTATGGCGTGAACAACGCATCAGTAACGCGAACAACAATGAGAAAGTTTATGTACATTCCTTCCTGTTGTTCAATAGTTAAAACTACGCGTGTGACGTATATTAATAACAAAACGTTTTTAATCGCGACCATTTATATTCAGGATTTCAGATCGCGCGACAATAAAAAACGGCAGTTGGTGAATTCCTTTGGGTACAAATACAATGAGATAAGATACAAATTCTAATTTCCTGGTTGTCTGTATTATCACGGAACATTAGTGCAGTAGGTCAGTGAAGACGCTATGGAATATAATTAAGAGACAATCTACGGAAAATCCGATATCTTGTTGGAACTCCATTGAGCTCCAGCAATGACGCCGTTGGTTATCATCAAATGTCATAAATTTCAAATATAATTTTATTTATCGATATAGCCGGCAGCATGGTGGAATTTAAATCGATTTCCATTTAATTCGTCGCGGTTTTACAATCTTTAATATTGTTATACATGACTTTATGCAACAGTGCAAATCACAACTGAGTGGCTATTGCGCCAATAATGGACCGACCTCATTTATTGGTCATGAACGATGAGTATACCGGCAAATATTAATAATTATTTGCTAAAATATTATGTAACACAATCAAGTTCAGACAAAATGTTTATTTTTCAACAATTCAAATTTGCCACTGTCGTCGACCCTATGACTCGTTTGACCGTAGTCTGAGTTCACGCAGAGGCGACGCGTTAATATAATAAAATACAATAATAATAATAATAATAATACATATCTACACGTTATAACTAAACATGGTAATATAACATAATGGTTTTTACTTAGAAATATAATTTAGGTGGTGGGGAATAAAAGTAAAACCAATTAATGACGTAAATCTAGTTCATAATAATTCTATATGTACGTTATTATGTGTTCACTATAATTCGGTCTACCGCAGTATAGCTGTCGTTCGTATTGAAATAGTGTTTATTCCGTCAAGGGAATATTTTGTTGATGAACTGCTTGACGTCTTGTAATTCCTGAAACGAAACGATGCATACGAAATAATTAGTGAACGCTTGGACATGATTTCAAGTACCTACGTAAAATCGTTCGATTCTATATTATTATTTATGTTATCACAATTTACGAAATTTGCGTTTGATTATCTAGTTTATATTAATCCAACGCGAGTTGTGGTTTCGGCCATGATATACACGAAATACGAAATACGAACGAACGTTTCAATTTAACTTTAAGGACGGCTATAGATGATGAAGTAAATATTACATAGCCGCGTTTAGGTAATATAGTCTAGCAGCAAAGGAGAGCCTAGCCCAACTTAAGAGGGAGAGGGGTACATTTCCCCCGGGCCTTAAATACGTTGATATTTTATTAGCTACATAAAATATTTGTTCGTTACCTGATGCCTGATGCCCTTTATAGTGGAAACTATTGAGATATATTATCTTCACATTAATTTATTTTTTCTTTTGTTCCGATTGTGTTACATTGATTATTAATATTTAATTTTCAATGACATTTTTTGTAATTATATTTTATTATTATAATATTTATTTTTTTGGAAGCCTCAAATGGAGGGGAGCCGGAGTAACACGATAAATGATAATATAAATCAACAGGTGGCCGATATAGGAAATCGTATGTAAGAGTAATCGGAAATGACTTTTCAAATTGATCGGCTGTAATTATATTAACTAATAAACGACTCTACAATAATAATGGCAATTATATTAGAGTTCGCAATACATTTGTAAATTTACCGCTAATGAAACCGCCACTGATCGGGTAATTTAAAATGCGTAATATTTTTGATAATTCGAATGGACTTCGTCCAACGATCAATGAACCAACCGAGAGCAGAGATCACGGGTTTATAGCAGGTTGAGCGGAGATTCAACCAGATTGCAATAAGTAATCAATATCAATCACTAAAATATCGGATTAAAAATTAATATATAATATACATATTAGATTACTCGTTGAAATCGGTCAATTATTTTATAACGGAATGTTTGAATATTTTCGCGAACGCGCGGTTTTATTGAATGATAAAATAATTATTACTTATCCGTCGGGTTTTACGAAGGAAAACTAATTTTTCGGGGATAAAATATTATACGCTAAAGTAAACCGGATAACCACGGTAAGACAAGCATATAATAATAATAATAATAATAATATTGTAAAATATGTTTGTTGTACTTTTATTATATTATTATTTATTTTATTTTATTATTTTACTGCTGAATAATATTGTCAATATTTGTATCGCTGAAGCGCTATATACAAGTTGCAAAATAATAAAAAGGGCTGATACTGGGGATGGGAACGGCCACTGTTGTAGGCGAGAAGTTGGGAAGGCAGGATACATAAGGTTAATTCATTTATATCTGTAAGCAACGATAAACCATTGTTTGACGAAAGAAGATTCCGAGCGCAGTTCAGTTATACATACATTTTGCGATTGTCTTTTAAATTTGATTTCAAAACGCTTATAATAGTCGATGATTATGGAAATTTCACCACGTCGTCCAGGTAAGCCTAATATAAGTGTTATTATCAAATTTCAAGTCTTTATGTGTATTTACAACCGAATTACAATAAAAAAATTCCCAAAAATTAAAATTCCTTAAAAGCTCAAAAGTTTTAAAGATGATACCATTAGAAAGTAAATTAAAAAGGCAACAAACTCTCCTCCAACCCAAACTTAAAAGTGGAATAATTCGTCAACGGATCGACGGAAATCAAAAATGTCGACACTAAAATTTGTTTTAATTATTACTCCATAAGCTTACGGGCTTTTTATGTTGCTATTTGAAAATTAAAAGTAGGCAGTGGTTTTACTCCCGAAAATAAGGGTGACAAAAAATAACATAAATATAAAATTGTAGAGCAGCTTGTTTCTTAAATATTCTAGAAAAAAAATTCCGGAAAAAGTTAATACTTTCCGAGATAATGAGTGTACATAAATGGATTACCTAATATACCCATTGATAAGGAGAAAAATATAATACAGTAATGCAAGTTAATAATATTGTGAGCTAATAATATTAAATTTAGTTTATATACATAATATAGGATAGGCAACCACTATAGCTTTTATGATCGTATTTCATCGGTTTTAGATTCAGCGTGTAGCGTGACATCTATATGTGTTTTTTTTTTCTATCTGTAAAAACTTAACTACCAAAAATCTTGTTCCGAAGTATCAAGTATAACTCCTTTTCTGAAAGGTAATTTTCCCTAGTTGGTGAATTGAGGAAGTCATTTTTTGCTTGTCTAAGGGATTTTTCGAATAATTGAAAAAAAAATTATAGGTAAAATGGCAAATATTTACAGCACGCCATTATCACGGCGTTACCGTTTTAATTGGTTTTAAATTTTTACAACTTAAAATATATTTATTTTTTTGTATTTTTAATCTAGTTGGTGAGTAAGAAGTTATAGTGAAGTTCCTTTTTGATTTTTTTTGTAGCCTTTTTAATAGTTAGAAAAATACGTCAAAAACGTAGAAAAAACGAGAAAATGTACGAATATAATTCTGTTATTATTGTTATTTTTGTTTTCTTAATATAATTTAATTGAAAATATTCGTAGAGAATTGAAATTTTTGCAGAAACTCATATTTATTTTTTCTAGATGTACTAAAATTTTCAAATATATGAGTCATTTTTGAGCTATTTATACATATTTTAATTTCAAGAGCTTTTTATGTCAGTTTTATTCGGTAGGTTCACTGTGGATAAAACCGTTAGACTAAACAGAAATGCTTGAAAATTTGACAGGAGGTACGTTATAAGTTGTACTTAGTGATGAAAATAAATAAATAAATTGAGTGTTATGTAGTATGTTTTTTTTACAAGTTTTAAAATAAAATTTTAACGAAAACTGTAAGTATTACGGCTTTTTAAAACATGTAAAACCGAACATTGTTTCCGAATTGTTTTTCATTTGCCACGGTTTATCGCTGGTTACAGGTACAAATTAAATAATTTTATGTATCCTACTTTCTCAACTACCAATCTACAACAATGGTGGCCACACCCGTTCTCAGTATCAGTTCTATATATTATTGAGTGCTGCGTACTGCCAATTATAAAAATTAATAAAATTTTAGTTAGACGCAGCCCTTATCACTAATATGATACTATTTTTCGTCGTGTTACAATAATATTATTACAAATATTCTAAAACCATAAACTCGACAGATACGCGTACCTGATCGTTGACCGTGTGCATTAGACCTTCGTAAGTTTTGAACTCGAACTTGTCGTTCATGGACTTTAGGGTTTCGGCCAACAGCTGACCCCATTTATAGTAGATGACTGGGTCGTTGGTCCCGTGACACTGTAACATTGGCGTTTTGGTGTTGCTGACGGCCGCCTTGAAAACGAATAGAATATGCATTTAACAATTCGTTGTATTGTATTATTAAGATGATTATTGCGCAGTGGTGCCGCGATTTTACGACTATAGATGTCTTGTATTATAGTGTCGAACATTACATTATATTACTAATGTATTTTGTAAAATGAACAATATTTCAAGTTAAACAGGAAAATAAAGTTTAAAATGCGAACCTGCGAACCTGCAAACCTGCAAACCTGTAAACCTGCGTTATTGAACAAACGTGCCATATATGTATATATATATACATTTTTTTTTTTTCAACTATTTTATTGACATAACTATTCACTATTCCTATACCTAATCACATTAATCATATTTTTTGTGTGGTTTTAGTTAATGCAAAAACAAAAATAATACATTTTGAAACTATTCACATACAGATGAACATTTTTTTATTTATACGGAAAATAATTTGTTTTCGTTCAAAATTGTAAAATAACGAGCTCATTAATCTAGCAATGATTTATCTGCTAGTCTACTAAACTAGCCATAAAGTTCAAACAGAATGACTGGTAACAATTATCACCGGCAAATGGCGATGTTTCTATTTGAAAAAGTAAAAACAACACAAATGACAGACACACTTTGCACGATGGGTCGGCCACTGTTAGCTCGATGTTTCTCGATATTTGAACTGAGACAGAATATGCGGATATTACGTACTCGTATCATATTACAATAAAAAAAAAAATACTCTATAGTTACACCACTGCGTAGTTTATTGGAATAATAATTTCGATTTTCAGGACATACCTCGGGCATGGTGTGCCGGAGTAATGGCCAACATGACATGACCAGGACGCCGGCCAAGCGCTTGTGGTAGGTGAGCGCCGCGTACATGGCTAACGCGCCACCCTGTGAGAAACCTGCCAACATGATCTTGGTGGCCGAAACTTTTGTTGTGGATATTTCGTTGTCGATGATGTCGTGCAGGGTTTCCACGGCCCTCACGATGGTCTCTTCGTCCTCTA
Organism: Cinara cedri; assembly: GCA_902439185.1. Taxonomy (NCBI): domain Eukaryota; kingdom Metazoa; phylum Arthropoda; class Insecta; order Hemiptera; family Aphididae; genus Cinara; species Cinara cedri. The sequence continues at coordinate 38,252 of CABPRJ010001437.1, forward strand.
TTTTGTTTTCGTCTAATGACGTCAAGTCGAACCAGGCGGCCGTCCGGAAACCCTTGTTCAACGTCAGCGGTATCTTTTTCCTGTCCACATTATTCATTGAGATAAATACAGGTTAGGTAGATAGTTACTGATCAAATAAATTAATATTTTATACGCCGACTTTTTAGTTTTCAATACCTGCATAGGATTATACTGTGACGTACACTCGTTATAATCACCGTTTTAATTTTATTATTATTCCGTTCTTGCATAGTATACAGAATGAAATGATAAATCGTTGCAAGGAAAAATGTATTATGTGTGTGGAGATTGTATAATATAACGTGCTGGTGAACTGATGTTTAATTCGGGTTTTCCGCACTTTTACTATGTAAAGAAACTCATACAGGGTCGGATTTACCTAAAAAATTCTATGCTAATAAAAAACAAGCCCCTGCTCAATATAGACCACCCTACAAATTTATTCATCAATTTTTTCATGTCTAATGCTCTGAGATTTTGTCGTGATTCTTGACACATATGTTTAAAATTTCAGATCTCTGGGAGCTATTAATTTTGTTACCAGTTTTTATTAAAAAAAAAAAAAAAATGTAGAAATACTGCTGGAAATCTAAACGAAATTTTCAAATAAATTAGTTACAGGCAGAGAGAATATTCAATATTGTTATATTTTAAAAAATTATAAAGATTATTAAAAACTAAAAAGTTAAAATAATTTTTACCAATGGACCGTTCATATAATACTTTTTAACTAGCAACTATAATAACTTAAGTATAGGCTAACGGGTACCAAAAACTAGTATAGTTGGATTGCTAGTAAAATAGAATAATAGTTTACACGCAAATTTTAGTAAATAGATAACGGATAGTAGATTCAGGCAGTGTTGTATAAAGATAAATTTGAAAATATTTAGATGAAGTGGAACTAGAAAATTTAGTTAGTTCATTTAATTTAGTTAATTCAGAAATTTTTTTTGTTTTTTTAATATAATTCAATTTATTATATTCGTAGACTTGAAATTTTGACAGAAAATTCATATTTTCATATTTTTTTTTTTTTAATTTTCTAGACGTCCTAAAATTTTCAAAATATTCGAGCAATTTTTGAGCTATTTATAGACATTTAAATTTTTCGTGTTTTTTACATAATTTTTATTTGGTAGGAACTCTGTAGAAAAATTGTTAAACTTAACAGAAATACTTGAAAATATGAAAGGAACATTATAAGTCGTAGTTAGTGGTCGAAAAAAAATTTATGTTTAATGTTTTAAAATCAAATTTCGACGAAAATCATAAATATTATGACCTTTAAAAACACGTATAACCGAATTTCGCTCTGAATCGTTTTTCGTTATCAATGGTTTATTGTTGGTTACAGGTAAAAATTAAACAATTTTATGTATCCCACCTTCCTCACTATCCGTCTACAGCAGTTGCCGCACCCAACCCCAGTATCGGCTCTTTTTTTTTTTTTTTTGAATTAGTATAGTTTTAGATTAGTCTACAGTATTATACAGTTATAGCAATGGGTTATTAATTATTTTATAAAGAATATTTCTTCAATACAAAAAAGGTGAGGTAAAATTTAACTCTAGTAACGGAGCTCTGCTGGTGTGTATTTTGTTGGTTTTTATTTGTGACAACGAAATGTTTATGTATGTTTATAATATATTATACAATTATATTATACAATCGTATTGGATTCGTCGTCAAACATGGTAATATTTTACGGCGTAAACAAAACGTCCAAAACGTCAACCATGGTAATGGCTAACATATTTTCTCGTTATTATTTCTCTCTTATCGCGGTATAATATTTTGATTATTTGACCGATTATTCACTACTAAACTACTATTAAATTCAGTACTTTGTCCACGTGGAAATGTTTGTTTGTTTGTACTAGCACTTAAATTACGGAATTTTTTTGTATATACTTTGCTGGTTAATTTCTGGTTTCCTTTGGTTACACGGTAAAAATAAAAAAAAACATAATAAACCGAATGAAATTTTTTCCTGCGACATACTAAATGAAAAGTAGCATGCAAATCGAACCAATTGCCCGTTATATAGCCAAATTAAATATGCAATAATGTAAAAAATGCACCTCATTATAAGTCGTTATAACCACAAAATAGGAACGTTTTCGTATAGCGTTGATTTTCCCTGTGTAGCAGAAATGAAACCAAGAAAAAAGGACGACAAAATACAAAATTCGTAGTGAAGCCCCTCTTGCGTCTTTTGGGAAATTTATTATTTGAATAAAAAAACATCCATTAACTAGTAGGTACATAAACAAACAGGTAATAATCAATAGTTGTTTTTTTTTTTTATAGAAAAGCCCTTAATGGCTATATCGATTTATTTTTCGTATTTTTGGAATATTATCCTTTTTCCACTCAGCTGTTCAATTCAGACCATAACACATAACAGTACTCATATATACTTCTACACACTAATTGTTTTACTCATTGGGAGCTTACACTATTTCTTATACTCCGGTTTGTATCGGTTTACTCATTATGTGTATTATACGTTTGTCCGGTTCTTGCGGATTGTTAGCGGTGGGACACTCTGTCTGACTGTCTGTCGAAACGCGACATTGAAATACTTCAGACTGTCGTGCGACCATCACGGGCCCGAATTATTCGTTAAATTATCATAATCCGAGAATGGCGCCGACGACGACGGATTGTTGAATTATAATACTCTCCGTGAGAAACTTGTATGCGCTCCTCTCGTAAAATGTAAAAAATATGTATATCTTATTAACATTAGCGATGACAATTTTATTCGTATTACGAACGGACGTGATTAATATTAAATCGGGGTCCAGCAAACCAGTTATCACACGTTGTATTTTATTTTTATACCCGCGTGTATATTTCTGTTACATAATACATTCGATTTGTTCTCTTCGCGCGATAAAAATCGAAACCATTAAAATCGGTAACCAATAAGTAATGACCCACAAGTAAGTTAGCGAGTAATTAAGTGCGCGTAGGTGCGTAACGGACATATATTCAAACTCAAAATGAATATGTCCGTCGGTGATTTTAAAAACTGATGTGCGCGCGCTGTAGCTTCAACATATTACTGAGATGGATCCTGAAAAGTCATATGTATTTAAAAGGTATCTCTATTGATAGATGCCTCTTTTTAGGACGAAATTTATTGAAATTATATCAGTGTCGGAGGGGGGTCCAGAACCTCTAGACCCACCTGTAAAATCCGTCACTCAGCGCGCAGTAAACATACGGGAAAAAACCTATACAAATTGAAATTTTCCGCCATTTTTTCACGTATTTTGATTTTTTTATTCATTTAAATATATTCTTGTTGAAATGGTGCATAGAAATAAAACTTAAAAGTATGTATATCATTTTCGAATCGTATTTTGGAAAAAAACAAATAGTTTGATAATAATTGTTTAATATACAATATGACGCGAACCCGTATAAAGGGGGAGGGTTAACCCCTCCCAACCGAAATTTTTAAACTAGGTATATATTTATAATATAAAAAATATTAAAAATAAATTCACGTGTTAAAATATTATATTAATAAAAATATTTAAATATGCAATTGGTTTAATCGATTGTTTAAGATTGATAACACTGCGAAAACGCGAATTTTAACAATTTAAGGGTCTGTGACGAACCAAACGGTAGCGGTATATGGTAATCCGTTTTTTTCAACAATACTGAATTATATCAGTTATAAAAACTAATTTAAAATTCGTTTTATTCGTATATTATATTCGGTGTTTACGCGCGGTCTCAGCGAAAGAAAAGCATGTTGCAATTGTTTTTCTACATGCGTAGGTACTTACGCGTTTAGACAGATGACTTTGACGTAAGGTTTGACCATTTTTCCCAGGGTTTCTTTCCAGTTGGCCCTGTAATAAAAATAAAAAATTAAATTAAAAGGAGTCCTAGAATAATGGGGTCGGGTGCAGCCGCTGTCATAAGTAATTTAATATACACCTGTAAGCAACGATAAATTATCGCTAACGAAAAAACGATTCTGAGCGGAGTTCAATCGATAGTGCCGCTTTGTCAACAGTATATATATAATATGTCATATTATGGCAAAGTTCCAATTATTCCAATTCCAAAATTAAAATTGATTTCGTATTTCCTCCGTTTTTTTTTCGGCTTTTCACATTTGATGAGAAAACTCTTAAGAAAATCGAAAAATCACCTCCTTTAAGTATCTCCCTATACCGATTTACTTTTAAAAAGGTGCTACATATACAAATCGGGCCAAGATCTATGGTAGAAAATTTGTCGACAGAAAAAATAAAACAAACATCTTTGTAAAACCATAAGCTTCTTCGCTCCACTCAGAAACTAAAAAATTATTATATATTATGTAAAAAATGAATATAGACACCATATCGTTGCGTGATGCAGTAGTAATAATAACACCTATAACACAAACGAGCTGTGTGATGGAAAATGCAACTGTTGAACCTATGCTTTTAATTACGTAGAATTCAAAGTCCTGGTAAATTATATAACAGTATGCCGTTATAACAATATTATAAGTTCTAACGAAAATCCAATGCGATTAACTATATAATAAAATTATTATATTAAAAAAATATATATTGATGTTATCAATTTTTTCTACAAGAAATCATATTATATTCACCAACTTTAAGTGTTAATTATGGTAGCAAATATTTAAAATTGGTACATTCAGAAGGTCATTGTTTGATTTTCCTGGTTGTTTTCTTAATAATTGGAAAAAACCGGGAATTTTATGCAATAATAACGGTTTCTGTTATTTTTGATTTTGTTTTTGTTTTTTTTTTTTTTTTGTCGTTATTCAGTTGAAAATCGTAGAAACATTATATTTTCACGAAATAATTACGTATTACTTCTTTCTAGACTTGGTAACATTTTTAAAATATCCATTCGATTTCAAACTATTTATAACGGTTTGAAATCTCCGAGGTTTTAAAATTTTTGTTTGATTTTATATTATATTGATAGGACTATTTAAAACTATTTCAGAAATGCTTAAAAATTTAACATGAGGTTAATTATAATTAATAAGTTTTACACACTGCTAAAAAAAAAAATTAAGCGTAATAGGTATTATAGAAGTTTGTATTTAATTTTTAATAAAAATCATAAAAATTACGGTATATCAAAGCATGTTTAACCAAAGAGAGGTATTTAATATATTATATCTGTACGTAACGATCAACCACTGCTAACAAAAGACGATTCTGAGATCGAATATTATTAGTATTATTAGTTTTAATTTTACTTTGGTAATCGAAATAATAGAAATCAACCAATATTATAAAAATAATTGCCAGTTAATCCCATTTATTAAGAAAACTACAAGGAAATTAAAAAAAATTACTTTAATATTCCAACTAGATCAAAAATGATATAAAATGTTCCTTTAAATTTTTTGATTGTAGCACGATTTTTGGTAGAAAATTTGTTTGCGGGCACAAAAAAAACAAATTATAATAAAATTAAAACATGCACCATACATCGTTCAGAATTAAAAAAAAATATCTAAAATGATTTTTAATAGTTTATAATATGTATCACATTAGTATAATTATTAGTAAAATTATTATTTATGTGTTTATCAAATATTTTTAATGATATTATTACAATGCTGAATGCAATCGAGTATATTTTTATGCATATAAAATATAAGACGGAAAACGTAGAAATAAATATGCGTACTTTAATAAAACTGATTCATATGTTATCTATAAAATATTGTACAACTTTTTCATATTATTATTATAATAATAGAATATACAAATAACAAGTAACAAGAACCGAATCATATAATAGCATAGTAGATTCACGTGTGATCAAAAGGCGAAAAGGGTGGATTCGTGTGATCTATCACTTATACGATTTTTTCCCCTTCAAGATTTATACGTAATACCTATTTAGTATTTATTAAAACAAAAATAATGCAAATTATACTATTTGTTAAATGTTTAAAAAATTAGTTCAATTCCCCTTCCCCCCATAATAAAATTATTTGACTGCCATCGAATATATCGTAAAAATTGTTTAACTTTGCTAGAGATAGAATAAAATTGGATTAAAATCCTTTTTAAATATTAAGACAACTGTGTCAGTTTAAAAAAAAAACTTAAATAATTAATATATTATTTTGGTATGCATATAGTGTTTGTTAAAAATCATACTTTAAAACTTGTCTTTGGTCGGATATGGAATTTAAAATTTAGAATATTATATGTACCCACTACCCATAATATTCATATATATTTAGTATAGTATATACGTGTAAGTACTATTAGAGATCCAATGGCGTGTGTAGGATTTTTCGAAAGAGAGAGATATTGAATTTGAAAATGTTTGTCATATCGTACAACGTGACAACATGTACCTATAAGTTAAACATAATGAGATACATTTTTAATCTATGTATTTTTGTAAGTAATTTATAATTCAATTTTACCGAAAATTATCATTGAAATCAAATAACTAGCTATTAGTAATTATTATAAATTTGTTTAATAATTTAACTTCCATCATATTACAGTAGTTTAGATGATTTCGTTAATACAGTGTATACGTTCAGGTTTTTTTTTATACTAAGGGAACCAACATGTTTTTTAAAAATACTGTTCAAACTGTAATGAAATTTGAGTTAAAATAAAAAAAAAAAAAGATAGTTGATTTATATAACTATATAAATAAAATAGATGCAAAAAAATATATTGGTATAAATTAAAACTTAGTTAAAACAAATTATATAATCTGCGTGCCCTTGGTAAAATTAAGTAGGTATTGACTGTAAGAATAACATGCCTAAATACCATGTGTGGTACAGCGTAATATGATATCTCAGGGGCCCCTAAATCTTGGGTTGGATGTGAATTACAATGCCAACACTCTCGCAAATTGAGCCATTAAATATATATTATAGCACAAATCAAAATGGTTATTATTGAAATCGAATAATAATATTATTTGGTTTGTGTTTTGTTTTATGGATTCGTCAAATAAATCGTCGCGTTACCGTACGCAAATTATAAATAAATACATTTAAATATAAATTAAAAACTGATGAAGTAAAAAACAAGAAAAAAAAAATCTTAGATCTCGATCTCATTATAAAATATGATAAATACTTATATTTTATACAAAACTAAGTATATATTTTTAAATTTATAATCCACACACGAGCAGGATTAATCTACACTCTTATAATAATCGTAATGATAATATATACCTAATATACTTACACAGGACGTTTTTATTTTTATTTTTTTTTTTGTATAGTTTTAAATAAAATGCTGTATTCTTATTTGCGGGTTGTAATTCATTATTATAATTATTGAAATTTATTTAAACCGTCACTCCGGCGGTAACCATTTTCCTACAGTATATTATTTACCGGTTTGTATCACACTACGCCATAATAATTTAACCTCTTAAAACAATATCAAAATATATTAATAATGAACATTTTTCAATATACAACTACTATAATAAGTAAAACGAGTTTTCAAAAATAAAACAAATAGGATGTAGTAAATAAAATTTAAAATTATATATATATATATATATAAAAAAAAAAAGATATTAGGTATAATGTATATTTTTGTTCTCAGGGAAAAAGGGCTTAAGAGTCAATATTGGGTAGTTTTCAATGCAGTCAAATTCTAAATTTTGAAAATTGTCCAATGGTATAATAATGCAATAATAATTGCTGTATGAAAAAATTGCTAAATGGCTTAAGTCATATTATAATTAAATGAAAACCATGAATAAGATATTTAAATTTTCAGTACAACATATATTATTAGAGTATACGTGTATTTTAGACCAAAAAATAAAGGGACAAAAATTAAATAAGACAAAATTATGAAAAAAAAAAATAAAGAAATCCAACAATTAACTTAAATCATAAATAGCTTCCTTAAAACCCTTTCTACTGTTATTTTATATTAGTTAAAACTAAAATTAACTGCAAATTTAAATGAGTAAGTAGAAATTAGGTAATATCTATATATTTGAACTCATACTACCTAAAACGCGCAACAATCACAGATGATCAATAAATTCGACCGACTAGCTATTGTCTGTACCAAATAATAATAATAATAAAATAACTGTGAGTATTCGTTTTAAATTCTTCAGATAGCTTCGTATAAATTCAGTTCGTGGTTGTGTACCCGTTAAGTTTCTCATAGTCGTTATTTAAGATTAACTATGAGTATTGTTAAGAGAAAAATAAGTACCCGATAATGAGTTTTAAGATGCTTAAGGAATTGGTGAAAAAAAGAATCATTTTAATGTTATTAAAAAAAAAAAGGCGTACGATCCCCCTTTGAAGGAAGTCAATGACGCGATATGTGTAATGCCAATACACAATTCAAATTTATATTTAATTATCAGGGTCACCTGGCAATTCATTGCCTGTGTAAAAATAAGTCAGATCATGGTGTACCTAATTCTATTTGCACTGCCAAAATAAATAACAATGTTCGATTATCCTGTTACAAACAATAAAAAACGCCTATATTTATCCTAATGTGTTTGTATTTTTACTTTTATCTAGTTCAAACTATTGGCAAAAAAAAAAATTACATATAAAAATATTTTTTTATTAGATAATTTCAATTTTTAATAATATTCAAGAATCAAATTTGACGTGAGGGGTTTGTGGAAACCAGTTTTAACTGTAATTTTAATGTATTTCGAGTTTTAACTATAATATCTATTTACTTTTTGGTAACTATACATTTAATAGAAAATAATTTTTTATTCTACGTACCCATCTTCACCGAGTCCGTGTAAAAATATAACCTGGAACAAATCGGAAGAAAATGAAAATCAGAATTAACTATAAGTAAAGTATATTATTATAATATTTCTCGGGAGAAGTTTTTATTGTGCATGCAGTGTACTTACGGTGCCCATGTGTTTTTTTGTCGGTGAAAAGATAAATGCGTCTTCGGTCATTTTTTGAAAAAAAATCGTTTGTATGAAGTACTAAAAAAAAATTTGGGTTACTATAAACGTATGAAAAATTCAACTGCGGTGACGTATGTAATGAAAATGAACAAAATAATAAATGCAACTCACTGCAGCCTTTTATGTTATCTGTGCAGTTTTACGGTGTCGACTGGCGTTGAAGCCTAATATTCCGTGACTATCATTTATCAGATTATTAGCTGGGTTTATATAGTTCACACGGAAGGCACCTAATCGTATTATTGTTAACTAGCGTAATTGTGCTCTTATTACTGAAGTAATTTTTCATAATATAATATAATAATTAATTAATAGAGATTAGATATAATGATAATAGTAATGATTGCCTTACGCTGCCACCCACTCGGGAAATGCGTATATAATAACCTATATAGATGTGAAATATATTATAGGTACGTACATTTGATTTTTAGCAGATTAATAATAATAATAATGCATTTTTTTATCGGAATATTGATAATATCAATGATTTATAGAAAAACATTTTAATATTACATTTTAATACAAGTAGGTATACAAATATGTTTTGAATGCCTACACAATATTTTTCATTATATTGTACGCTGACAACATGTAATCCTCAACATAAAGAAAGATTATAAGATAAGAATACATAAATACATAGAGAACTGTAGAATGAAACAATAATGAAAATTTCATTTTCAGAAACAGTACATTTCTAAATCGTATCGATAAAACTTATCGTTTGTCGTCAAATCAGACTTATAATTAAATAACCATTTCTATTATTTCCATCTATTATTTGAGTCTGTATAGATACTGTTTTATTAGTTTGTCGGTACGTTTGTACGGAACTTCGTTCGTGTTTATTTTCCCTTAAATTTCTACAATAAATCTTGGAAAAAACGAATAAACATTTCAACAGTAGCTATAAATTCTTAAGATTTTGAGTTTATCTATGCAATATGAGAGCCTAACCTAACCTCGGTAATTTCAGAATTTTCAGCTCAATCGCATTATCGCACATATTTTTGAAATTACATAAATATTTCCGTCTTCATTGCAAAAACAGAAACTGATAAACAATATAATTTTTTTATGAATTTTTTCATGAGTCAAATGTATCCTTTTAAATACATGTTTGTGTTTTGTACACTTTAGTACAGTTATTAAATCTTCTATTGCAGATACGTGAAATTGTAACACCAAAAAATTTAAAAAAAATAAAACGTTCTGACAATATTTATTTTTGACTTACAGGAATTGTTGTAGTCCTACTGTGAAAACCTGTCTATAAAACGAAAATTTTAACCTCTATTTAAAATAGCAACCTACGATGAACGGACATTTGCATTGATCCAAAAAGTGTTCACCATATTTCCGTGATTATTACTGATCATAATCGACGGGAATAGACGTGCGTAATGCATACAATGTGCGTTTTACCGATAGGAAACTGATTTTCGGCTGTTATTATAACACTTTGGATGCGCCTGCTTTACTAAATTGTTTTGTTATCGGACCTGTGCGAATGACTAACACGCCAGACTTCTCGCCGTACACGAACTGAGCGGAGTTCAGTTGATAGTGATGCTTTGTAAATAATATGTGTCATACTATGGTAAAATACTTAAATAGCCGTTACCTATTTTCATTAATGAAATGTTTGTTTAATGTATACCGATTTTCCCGTTTTTCTTACGTTTTTCACGGTTTTCCTATGTTTTTTAACTGGTTTTTCACATTTGCTAGGAAAACTCTTGGGAAAATCGAAAAAATAGCCTCTTTAAAGTATCTTCCCTGTTAGATTTCCTTTCGAAAAATTGCTATTATTGTAAATCGGAGCAAAATTGGTGGTAGAAAAGTTGTTCACAGGAAAAAAAATCGTAATATTATATTTCGTACATTTTCCTGTTTCCTACGTTTTTTTCCGGTTTTTTACATCTGATGAGAAAACTTCTGAGAAAATCAAAAAATTAACTTTTTATAGTACTTCTTCACATCGATTTCCTTTCAGAAAAAGTGCTACACTTTAAAACTGAAGCAATATCTCTGGTAAAAAAGTTGTCCACAGAAAAAAAAAAATAAAAATCTTCGTAAAACCATAATCTTCTTCGCTTTACTCAGAATCTAAATTTACATATATACATAAAAAAAAATTTTTTATCGTCTATAATATCTATCTAGGTACGCAAATATGATAGAATAGACTGATAGCATCGTGTCGCTTTCTGATCAGAAGGAGATGTAATGTACATAAACATAGGCCTATGCCTATGGGATAGGCGGTAAAAATCGCGATGCATCACGTCGTCAAGAATTCGTTCTGTTTTCTTTCTTTCTCAGACAATTATTAAATGTATAGGTATTAAAATATACGTAGGTATATGAATCAAATCCGTTGCAACTGCTGGTTTCACTAATCATAAAGGTTATAAAGATAAGATATTAATGACTTTTACGGTTTTTTCAAACAATGTTTGAAAATTCGTTTTTTATACTTTATAGGTTCAGAGTATATTTGTATTTTTTTCTATTTTTAGTCCTTTATTGTAATTTTTTAAATATTTTGTCTTTTTTTTAGTTAGATTCTGAGTGTAGCGAAGAATGTATTGGTTTTACTAAGATGTTTATTTTTTTTTTTTTTTTTTTTTTTTTATACTGTGTACAAAAATTCAACCAGAAATCTTGCTCAGATATATACGCACGGCACTATTTCTGAAAGGGAATGTTGTTGAGGTGGTACTTTTAGGAGATCATTTTTTTATTTTCCAAGCGGTTTTCATAATATCTAGGAAAAACCAGAATAAAACATAAGAAAAACGGGAAATGTACGAAAATAATACTTTTATTATTTTTCAATTTTTTTATTCGTTATGATTCAGTTAAAAATATTCATAGAGACTTGAAATTTGGACAGAAAACTTATATTTGCATTTTGTAGATGTAGTCAAATTTTTCAAAACATTTGAGTCATTTTTAGACATTTTAATTTTGTGAGTTTTGTATGTAATTTTTATTTAGTAGGTACTCTGAAGTAAAATTGTTTAACTAGAATAGAAATGCTTGACAATTTAACAGGAGGTTTATTAGGAGTCTAATTTTGTAGTAAAAAAAATAAATTGAGTTTAATGTAGTATTTTTTTTATAAGGGAATTTTAATATAAAATTTTGACGAATATCGTTTGAGTAAAAAATTATGTCGAATAAATCTAATTTATCAATTTTTTTTTTTTGAATATATGTATCCTAGTGGTTCCGAGTTCAAACCAGTTTTCGTAAAAAAATGTTTGCATTATTTTCCCTTTTACTCTTACAAGGAAAAACAAATGCATTTTGGGTGTACCAAGAGACCCAATCCATCGCTCGCTCAGACTATTTAAATCGCAAAAAATCCCTCGATTTGTTGTGTAAACTTTTCTACCAGCAATTTTGCTCCAACTTTTAATGACAACAATGTTTCTCAAAGGAAATTTCACTAGAGAGGTACTTTACAGAGGTCATTTTTTGATTTTTCCAAAAAATGTGAAAAACCGGGATAAAACATGGGGAAAGCGGAAAAAACGTAGAAATACAGAAAAAATCGATACAACATTAAACAAATTTTATTAAAGAAAATATACAAAGCCTATTTAATTGTTTCATTACAAAATGACATATATTGTTGACAAAGCATAACTATCAACTGAATTCCGTTTTTTCGTAAGCAATGGTTTATTGTTGCTTATAGATAAACGTTCAATTTTTGTCTACATCCAACCTTCCCGACTTCCCACCTACACCAGTGGTTTTACCCGTCCCTATTATCTTACCTTTTTTTTAATACTGTGTCCAAAAATTTTACCAGAAATCTTGCTCTGATATGTATGTGTTATACCATTTCTGAAAGTAAATATTATCTAGAATCTAGATCAGTGGATTTCAACTGGTGTCTCACGACACATTAGCATGTCGCGTAATACTGTGATGTATGTCGCCAAAAAAACTGTTTATTTATGGTTGTTTATACTTTTCAGTTTATACTGTACGTTTTCAAAACAGAAATATATGACATTATTATTATGTTATGGCTAAACCCAAAATTAAGAAAAACTAGGAAATTTTGCATTCCGTATATGTAAATAAGCATTTCCTCAGTCGTAATCACCTTGTTATGACTTGTGAGTGTTGTGTGTGTCAAATTTTAATATATCATTTTAATTTTATTTATTGTTTTAAGTGCGTCGTCATTTTTATGGATCAAAATTAGGGTGTCTTTTCACAAAAAAGGTTGAGAACCACTGGTCTTGATGGTACTTAGAGGAGGTTATTTTTTTTTTCCAAACGGTTTTCATAATATCTGGGAAAAACCAGGATAAAACGTAAGAAAAATGGGAAATTTACGAAAATAATGCTTTTTATAATTTTCAGTTTTGTTATTTTGTAATTCAGTTTAAAATATTCGTTGTGACTTGAAATAAAGACTGAAAAATAATATTTCCCTTTTCTAGACGTGGTCAAATTTTCCAAAACATTTGAGTCATTTTTAAACATTTTATACCTGCGAGTTTTTTTATGTAGGTTTTATTCAGTAGGTACTCTGTGGTACAATTATTAGACTAAATAGAAACGCTTACAAATTTAATAGGTTATCATTAAAAGTCACACTTAATGTAAAAAAAAAAATTGAATTGAATGTAGTATTTTTTTTTTATAAAGGAATTTTAATATATAATTTTGACAAAAATTGTTTGAAAAAAATGACGTGAAACAAATGTAATTTTTCAATATTTTTTATTTTTTGTGATGAATATATGTAATTTGCCGATTTAAGAACGATGGTAAAGTCAGTATTGAGCGGACTGACTTGGTTTTGAAAGTATAGCTTTTTGAAGTTCTGATATTATACGGATATTATAAGTGTTTTGTTATGTTATAACTCAATAATGATAATTGTGATACTTGTTACTTGGTACTCATTGTGAGATTTGAAATTTTGACCGAAAAATATTATTTGTTTTTTCTGTGATGTGGTAAAATTTTCAGAATAAATGAGTCAATTTTGAGATATTTTTAGGAATTTTATATTTGCGAGTTTTTTTAAGTTATTTTTATTTGGTCGGAATTCTGTAGATAAAATTGTTAAACGATTTGACAGGATGTTCATTATAAATTGTACTTAATGGCCAAAAAAAAAAAAAAATTATATTATTTAATATATAATATATAATCTTTGTATACGATATCTTACTTTCCTAACTCAAAAACCTACAATAGTGCTAACCCGACGTTGTTGATATTGCCATCAGCTCTTTTTTATTTTCTATCCCTTTCTAATTCGACTTTAATTCGACTATCACATCGTTGGATATTCAATATGCTGCGTGGTGAGTAATCGGCGTTGGAAAAATAATTGTTTCCGTTGCCTTCAAAATCGCATTAAATAGGATTCCTTATCACCGTCCGTTAACAATTATATAATTTTACCCACGTCATACCTGTGGCCCACGTTGCGTGTCGATGTTGCGTTCGTACACAATATTTGTATTATTGTATAATTGGCAATAACGAGTCGTTTGATCGATTACCGAGTACCAATGGCAGATTAATAACATTTCACTGTTGACGTAAACAAATTACGAATTTAATATCTCAGTCTTTTCATCGAAAATTCTCGTGATTTTCCATATTTTGCGGACCATTAATTTTGCAGTTATCCATACAAAATTTTGAAAACTGAGTATAATGTTAAATTTTTAATTTGTTAACACGGTAAAATAATACTCGCAGGTGAATTCGATTATCAACTGCAGACTACGATGCAATAATATAATGGTCGTAAATTTCGAATTCGTTATTTACGCATAAAAGAACAAAAAAAAAAAAAAAATCTGCTGTTATATTGGTATGCGATGACCAATGTGCTCCTGTTGCGGCACGCCATTTTCTAAACAACACGAGATGCGTTTAAAGTTCAAAACGAAAAAATAGAATTACTATAAAAATAATATTACAAACACCTACCAAAAATGTGAGTAATAAAATAGTAATGCACGATTACATAGGTGCTTATACGATATTTTTTTTTTTTTAAGTGAAGACAAAATTATTGTATAATCAATTGCGTGGTGATTCAAATTGATTTAAAATATTTTTCCACGTACAAATATTTTCTTAATATTTTATTATTTATTTTTTTTAATATTTTTTTGGTTTTTTTTTTTTTCATTTCGAAAACATACGTTTACGATTGAGCCTATATAGATACAGAGGGCGATACAGGGGAGTTTAGGATTACAGCGCCCTCAAAATGTATATTTCATACTATACGACTATAGTTACGAAAAAATAATAATATTTGTGTACACGTATATTTTACAAATTCCCGAAAAATACAATCCCGAGTACGTATTTGGATGGTATACAATCATAATATTCTTAACGTGGAATATGATTTATAATTGGCAATAGTCTCACGTCGTCGAGGAGTGGTAACGCGGTATATTATTATTATTTAATACATTTTTATTTTTGTCCTTTATCGGTTTGTATATTATAGTATTGTATACGCGTACGTCATATTATTTCACATAGCTGCCGGCACAGCGTGTCTATGGCGTGGTCGACGAGAAGCTCACTACAACATATTTTGTAACTTATATTATTACCAGCGTTTGGAAAATTCATTGGAATGCATTCTCGTTCCGTCGTGATTCATTTTCATAATAAATGTATTTCACGTTCACGTTTATAAAAAATTGGATTGCATTAAACAAATACAAATATTGTACTTGAATAAAAAATCAAAAATACAGATTGTATAGGTACATTTTCTATAAATAGTAAAAAAAAATTTCGTATAATAAGAAATTGTAACTAATAAGCTACATATTAATATTTTGAATTTTTTTTTTTGGAATTCTATCATTTGCATTTCAAATTCATTCTTCTTCCGACTTAAAATTAACGAATTTTAACATTAAAAATAATATTAGTTCCATTATGAATACATTCCTCTGAAAAAGAATTAAATTCAATTAATGCATTCTTTCTAAACACTGAATATAACTGTCCTGTCCAGCTGAGCTGATAAAGTGTATCCCAATTTGTCATCCGACATTTTTGGAGTCAAAATCATAAATGTGTGGTTTCCGGACGCAACCATTTACACTGATATGCTACATATATTTTATACAATATTTAAAATAGGTTTTCATTTGAAAATTGAAAGTAGGTATTGTCATTTCACCTCTTGAAATCAAGGATGACAAACAATACTGTTAATGTAACATTTCAAGGCTACTATTGTTTCTTAATTTATCACAAAACAAAACAAAATATTTGAAAAAAATCCATATTATTCGAAATAACGATTACAGTCACTTGAATGGATCAGTCTATAAATTATTAAAACAAATATATCGATTTGTGGAAAAACGATTATAGTTAATAATACAATTTTAAATAGACAATATTAAATGTAGTTAGCTAATTCTATTCCGATAAATTGTATAATATGTAATAAGTATACTAAAAAATAACGGACAATAATAAAAATGAAAAATTATAATATTAATGTGAGAGCGATTCTCGTGAAAAAACTATGTTAACGAATTCGGAAATTACTGTTTACACAATTCCTGGAGACTGTAATAAAGAAACTAAATATATTTTCTAGGTAAAATATCTATAAATAATACAGTGAAAACATTACCTTATTAATGAACGCATTATTTTTTGTAGGCCACATACTTGCATATTTTTTGAGAAATAGATTTATAGAGCGGATGGATGTTTAAACTATTAACCTCGAGCCATTATATTTTTCGGTTATTGCGAAAGTCCGGATATTCCGAATATTCCGATTACGGATATGGACATCTCTATGTCCGTATAACTATCGAGGATTTTTTTTTAATAGCCATTAGAGTCGAAGGAAATTCAAATTCTGGACTGTGAAATAATTCTCTCTACTACATATTATTATAATAATTAATAAGTATCTTGCTATAACGGTTCCTATACTCAATAAAGACGAAACGTTTATTTTGGATATACGATATAATATTCGTGGCTTTGTATAAAATCGAAAATGTACTTAAATTTGTTATGTGAATAAAAATCCACATCGGATATTTTACACTCGAGGAAATCACCGCAATTCCTCAGATTCGATAACATTTACGGAATTGATAATTCGAAAATTTGAATTTTCACGCGCTAATTCCGTGTACTTGCGTCACGAGTTCACGACGACGCACAGAATTTTATATTAACGCATTTCGAATTCGTTGTATTAATGATTACGGTTTATTACTTTGTGAAAAAAAAAAAAATCCTCTTGTTATTCGATACACGACCGTGTATAACATACTCCGTGGTGGTAACTGCGGCCCTTCATCGACCTACAATGTATACAAATATTATTATGGTAACTACTATCTAATAATTCCACTGCCCGTTCGTGCAATAATTTAGTGTGTCTGTATAGTTTTCGGGTCGTGGACAAATGTTTAAATGGTTATGCATTACAGATTAAATGAACATGCAACGTACTTTAAACGTAGATAAAATAAAAACTCATGGCAAACTGTTGATTATTATAATTAGGGCTCGGAAGTTATAGGAGTTGCATATTTTTCTGTATGCACCGAATTTATTGCAGACCAAGATAGAAATACTTTTTATACAATACAGAGTTTCAAAACTGATCATTAAATATGCATATTTTGCATATTTCGTCGATTCCCGTTGATTTTCGCATAAATTATGCATATTTAATATTTTTTAAAACATTTATTATTTTCTTTCTTTACCGATTGGTTTTAAATAATATTCAATTTGAAACTCAATATTATTTAACGTAGTTATATATTATTATTTCTTACCGTCTCTGCATGTTATTAATAATGACATAATATGTTTTTGAATAATAAACCTAATCATTTTTGCATAATTAATTAAAAAATGTCCATGCATAATTTTCCTATTTTAGCTCCTATAACTCCCGAGCTTATATTATAATGTATAATATCATACATTACTATAAATGTAATGTCAGGGTCACTTAGCGGCGTATAGACTATAGACGGGGGAAGGAAATATGGAGGTTTGATCCCCCATCGCCTTTGTTTTATCATATCGTTAAATGTAATATTATTGAATGTTAAATCGATGACGGAACAGTCTTAACGGATTCGTATATTATTACTAACAATATAATTATTGTTTGAATAATAATATTATTACATTGTGTTTTTGATTTGTAGCAATACAAAAAGGGGGGAATATTAATATGATAAACAGGGTGTTTTACTATTTTAAATTTGGTATTTGAATCATTACCTTCCTCCTGCTGTTCGGAGCGCTACAGAGTCGTGAATCCGAGAATAATGACTATTCCAACAAATAGAAATTATAATTGTTTTACCTGTCCACGGTGTTGGAAACACTAGGGTTATCAATCGTAGGTGTCCTTACGTGATTCTGGAATTGCAGGACGGCCGTGGCAACTCGATCAAAATAATCCAAATTCATCGTGACATTTAGAAACTGTGTGCACTCAGATAATAAATGCTTATGTTTGAATGAGGATAGAAAAAAGTCGAATAATTAAAACAAATTGAACACAAATTATTACAGCTGCTAAAAGTCGGAGCTAGCTATTTGAGAGAGATATACTAAAAAAAAGGTGATAGTGGCTGTACGTGTTCGATCCAGGGTTCTCGATAAAGTGATTGTTTAAAAAATCTCTCTCGCAGGCGATTCGTTCGAGACATTAGGAAAAGAACCGTTATTTTTGATTTAAGACACTTACCCTTCGGAGCCGATGAATGGCGATCCGTTGATCACGAAATCCCTTTTTTATTTAGTAATAATTTTGTTCGTGTTATGTCGGCGGTGATGTTGTAGACGCCCCGACCGCCGTGTGAATTTTACTTTTCTAATCGTTTTGACTACGATCGAAGAATTTTGTATAAAACTTTTTGAACTCTTTTGAATAACAAATGCCCCTTGTACACCAAAAACTCTTTTACTAAATACCAAGTACTCGGCCGTATCCAAATCTTATAGTCACACGTTTATAAATATAAATAATTGTATACATGTTGTGTGAGCATAACATTACAGGTTTTGATTGAAAAATCAACTAAACACAATAACAATTGCCAACATATTTGGAGGGTCCATAGAATGGAGAGGATTTATTCTTAGAGGGCTAACGCCTCTCATTTTCCTCCTTGGTGCCGTCTATTTAATCCCCTATTTCAAAAATCGCGTCTGCGTCACTATACAGTGTGTTTCCTTTTAAAGGTAACACGAAATATTTCAGTCCAGTGATCTCAGATTGATATGGAGTTTTCGGACGAGCCAGGTTATACCGAATTATAGATTTTTTGATGATTTTTAAATTTTTATATCTTTCAGTGTGCACATGCGTAATACAACTTGCATTTTTTTAAATGGCAACAGATGTTTTCAATACAAAATTCGGATAGATCAATTTTTTTTTTAAGTCATTTTAACCTCTAACTATGATTCTAAACCGAAATTCACTGAATAACGAGCAAATGTTTTAATTTAAATCATTGAATTTTTCGACGATTATCTTATGATTTTACAAATTTCCATGCGGTTTCGCGTAAGTCAAATAAAGTCTTAAAAATAATTTAATTTATGTCTAAAAATATATTGTGAGTGAAAATAAATAAGTAGAACAAATACATGTTCGTTTTTATACTTGAATATTTCTTTCGACAAAAAACGCCCGATTACAGCTAGCTTTTCGTTTTATTTTAATCAATAACAAAAAGGAGTGAAATAGGAAACTATTAATATAATGATTTCACGAAGTACTGGTTAGAAATAATTTCTTATTATTTACCATGTACATAAGTGAACAAACAAACAAAAAATAAAATGATATTTTTAATATATTCTATGACAAATATATATATTTTGAATTAAGTTTAAAATTATTATTATTTTTAATTTTAATAATTTGTACCTATTTAAATTATTCAAGTGTAGATAAACACCCACTTACACATATTGGATTTATTATCAAAACTAAACCAATATATTTTCCAATCAACTTCATTGATTAAAAATTTAAAAAATATGGAAGTGGGTTACTTGGGGCATCTCAAATATATTTTTTAATTATTATTCTTTATTTATATATAATTTTAAATTCTAAGAGTAGCGAAAAAACTAATATGGCTTTACAAAAACATAGAGCAAAACATAGTAAAATAAAAATATCTTTAGAAAACTAGAAAACTAGTACATTCTTCGCTTTATTCAGAATCTAAAATCATTTTAATCGTAACATATCGACTGATATTAAACTTGATTATAACTATGGAGCTCTCTATGGGTGGTTTTTTTTTATTTTATACATCATTGTGAGTCATTTTTGAAATTTGAAATTTTATAGTAAATTGTACACGTCAAAAACGTATAAAATACCTACCTAATACAAAACGGAATAGTAGGTTAATATACAAG
The DNA here is from genome assembly GCA_902439185.1 of Cinara cedri. Lineage (NCBI taxonomy): Eukaryota > Metazoa > Arthropoda > Insecta > Hemiptera > Aphididae > Cinara > Cinara cedri. The sequence continues at coordinate 58,718 of CABPRJ010001437.1, forward strand.
CATCAAATACCTACTTAAATTTAGGTATACCTATCTTACATAACAATTAAAATCTGAACAAATTAGCATTGATTTGTAATCAAATATAATGTTAGTGTTTATATTACGTGTAAAAGTATAATTATAACTATTTGATCGGGTTTTTAAAATATTTGTTTGAATTTACTTAGTTACCTATTACCTAGGTATATTTATTATAAAATATATTTAAGAGCTCGGTGAGTTCTAATTTATTATCATATTTTAATAAATTATTAACTATTTGATATTAATTGTTATAAATGAATAATATTATTATTATATAATATTCATTATATTCTTATCTTTTATTCTTTTGGTTAATATTAAATGCGATTTTTTTTTTTACATTTTTAAGATTTCTTCTATATTAATAAATAATAAGTACCTACAGACGTTTTTATCACGTATTTAGTAATTTATAGTTATCGATAAAACATAAATGATTTACCTATTTACAAATGTATTTCATTTAATTATTAATTAAAATTAAATTTGTTTGGCAATAAAATGCAATCTTGAATTTTCGTTTAAATATTATTTTTTTTAATAACAATAATTTATAGATTAGAATATTATAAAAAAATGAAATAAATAAAACACGTTTGGCATTATATTGTATTTTATTATATACTGCTGAATAATTTTAAAAACGTATTTTATTGCATGTCGATATTTTTTAATTTTGTTTGAAAAAGATAGTTTTTAAAACCAGTTGCAGTTACCAACTAGGTATTCCCTAATTAGAAATAATATAACCGATATATTGTCCCGTTTTCGAGACGTTCTAATTATAACGATAAACAGCTATAGTAACTATTTTTTTTTATTATTTAAAAGAGTGTGAAGACTTTTTTATTTAAAGGTTTTTTTTTATTTCCAATAATTTTTTTTATTCTATTTTACCCAATTCGATTTGCGTAGTGTATACAATGCTCGGAAATAGTAAACTTTTTCCTATTTATACCCTCGAAAATTACTCAAATTTCTACTTTACCTAACAAATATATTGGATTCTGAGCGTAGTGAAGAATATATTATTTACGCTATGACGTGTCCTTATTTTTTTCATCTGTACAATTTTTTTACCAGAAATATTTTGCTATTAAAATAACGATAAAGTATAAAAAATAAATCTAGTTAGTACATTTTGAAGGCCATTTTTGGATTTTTCTCATATTATTTAGTAACTGGGAGTAACCGGAATAAAACGGGAAAGGGCCTAACTATTTTACATTTTGTACGTATTTAAATACATTTATGTATATAAAAAAAATAAAATTTTATTTTGTATACAACATTTTAAATTAAACTTTTAAACTTTTTTAATATATTATAGTTATAGATTAAACAAGAATAGATTATGTAGCCATTTTGCTGAGATAGACATGTATTATTATAATATCAAAAATAATATAAGTACCTAATATCATTTTCACAATAATTGATCTCATCGCACTGCTAAATCTATATAATATGAATTTTGATTGGTTTGTTAAATAATGAATATAGCTCAGTTTTTGTATTTTAATTAAAATGCAATTATTAATTAATCATAATTTCATTACCTAAACGAAAACAGGCCGTATCGATAATAATTGGTTAAAAACTGTAACTGGTTTTCAAAACTGAGGTTTTTTTTTTCAAATGGAATTCACATAAGTACATCTGAGTACATGTCCAGACGTGTTTTAGTGCCTAACGGTATTTTTGAAAAAAAGTAACGTGCATGAAGAGCGCTCTCACAAATATTTTCCGCTTTATACATTGTGTTAATTCTGTATTTAAACTATAATTTTATTTCGATCTAAATGCCACAATTTCAATTCAAAGTTACGTAATTTTGCTATTTTGCTCGTTAATCGGACCGTACGCAGTAAATGCGTGAGTACCACGTCCATTTATCTCGCAGAACGCATTATTTTTTATTGTGACTCATTGTAAAAACAATTGTCTATACCGATAACACGCTGAGTGTACCGGCACAGTAATAATATATCATACTATAATACGGCCAGTATTATTTATTTACTTTTGTGGCAGAAGGGGCCTTATAAATAATATGAATCGTATTCATTTGAGAGAAGTAATGCCAAACATTTAGCATTCGACACGTTTTTTGTTCAAATGTAAAAACAAAATACATAAATACATAATATACCATTATTTTATTCATTTTATATATTATTATAATAAAACTGCACTCTTTCCAATTCGAACACTTTCTACAACACCACACAGAACAGATTTCAATCCATACAAAATAATAGTGATGAATGTACATCTATCACGGAGTCAGTTACAAAATATGGCCAAGGCATTTAAAGTCTCGCTTTATTAAAATTGTCACAAAATAACAAAATCGAAATTCAAACTTCTTCACTTTACCCGAAATCTAAAATCGACATATCTTCGACGATATGATATATGATTTTTTGCCATACAATTTTAAATTAGTAAATCGACTGTAGCGAAATTTTGATTGTTCGGGAAATATATTTTCTAAAACGTATTTTTTACCTAGTTCGACGGTCTTTGAGTAGTGGATAATCCCGGGGGAAGTTGTGTTCTTCCGTCTTTTGACTATAAGAAGTGCGAACACTGTACTTCCTATACAGCTAAATGCAGTGGTGTTACCATTGATTTTTTTTGAGAGTATACCAAGCCGTAAAATAATACCAACATATAATACAATACGAATATTTTTCTTATAGTGTAGAAAGGTGAAAGACGTGCCAATAATAATTTTGAGAGTCAAAATCGCACTTGAGAGTATACGCAGTATAGCCAAAATATTTTTAAAAAATGTTGATACTAATTTATGTACTTGTAGTATACAATATGGGAACACCCCTGGCTATATGCAATATGCATTTATGATACTAACAATTGAACCTAGTAAAAAAATTTGCAACAATTAATTTTTTTCGCCGAATTAAGCATCACGTGTAGAAAAAAAGAGAGACATTTTTCGCGAATATTTATTGACCGGGCAAACATCGTAAACAATTAACGTTTTGGTTTGAAGACGAAAACATGAAAAATCCTCAGATATTCGAGTGCATGGTCCACGTCCGAAAGAATTTGAAGAGTTTAAACTTTTTTGTTGATTCCGAGATGCATATATATACAGGGTGACTCATTAAGCGTGCTCACACCATTTTTTTTTTTTTTATTAAATTTTGCATATAATCAAATTCTGATTTTTGGAATTTTTTAGTGTTGTTAAAGACTTAAAGCCGATATTTTCAAATACTTAGATTTTTCACAGCATTTAAAATGTATCTTGAGGCGATACCAACTTTGGTTTTTCAACCGAGAACCTATATTAAAAATTCTATAAATAAACGGAGTTTTAGTTTAAATAAATGTTGGTGTCAATATTTTTGATTTCCATCAACCCATTGACGAGATATTTCACTTTTAAGTACATTTAGGGGTGAGAGTAGTGGAGAATTATTTGCGTGGTGGCACGGCGCGCGGCGTTTTTTAAGTGCTCGGAATATAAGTGCTGACGGAAACCAAACATTTTAACACCAACATTTATTTAAAGTAGATATTAGTCCGTCTATTTATGGGATTTTTGATATAGGTTCTTGTTTAAAAAAAAAAAAAAGTTGGTACCACCTCAGGATACTCCTTAAATGTTGTGAAAAATCCAAGTATTCAAAAATATCGTCTTTAACTACACTTAAAAATTCCAAAAATCAGAATTTGAATATATGAAAAATTTAACCAATCAATGGCTTGAGCACGCTTAGTGAACCACTCTGGATACAGAGTGAGTTTTTTGATCACGAGGCAGCAATTATCTCAGAGAATTTTAAGTGAATTTGAATTCTGTTTTTTCTGATAATTATGGAACCGTTTGATTTTAAAACAATTTTTTTTAACCCTACTTCATACACCTTAAATAAGTGCAAACTTATGATTTTCAAATAGGAACCCCCCCCCCCTTGAACATAGATTTGAATAGAAAATATTTTTTCTAGAAATTTTGATGTACATAACACTAATATCAGATTTACCGTTTATGAGTTATAACAGTTTAAAGTTTGAACTGGAGGAGTAGGGAAAGGTTATGGATAGGCAACTTATCACCTTTCCCTGCTCCTCTGGTTTAAACTTTAAACTATTATAACTATAGATCGGATTTTTATGTTCTTAAAGTCCAAAATAAAGCACTTAAAAACGTGAAAAAGCTTTGAAAAAAATCACTTAAAAAATGTATAAAAACGAAAAAATAATAGAAGGATTTAATAGTTCCTCCTCTAACGGATTTAATTTACGAATAAAATTTACTAACACCACCAAAAAAATTAATAAAAAGTATTTTTTTTTTTTTTTTTATAATACGTACGATTTTATTTAAAAGAAATTATTCTGTACGAATCAGTTTTGTAGTGTTAGGAAATTTGGTTTAATTAGTTAGAGCCATTGATGGGGTATTTTTTTTTACTAAAACAATAGTAGGACCGCAAAATACTAGAAAATATAGTATAGGTATTATACGTAATACCGAATTATAATCACAGTTAGCACGGCACAGATCGAAATAATTACCAGTATAAAATCTAATTTAAAAAAAAAAAGAGGGTCATTGTCGGCCAGAAGTAAAGCGACTACCAGATCAATAATAACATAATAATTAAACGTTCCGCCTTCGTCGATTGAACCCTCAGGAATGTAATAAAATTGAATTAATTAATTATTATGCACGTGTACTGCGATTTCAATATGCCGGTATCACCGCGTGTAGTTTGCACTTTTTTTTTTGCGGTTGACCTTGTACAGACGACGAACTTAAAAGAGCGCGGCATTTAACGCACTATGGATAGGCCGCTGTATTTATATTCAGGTGAGAATTTACAGTGAAGATATAAGTCAATAAATATTTGTGTACGATTGATGATTGGGGCGTGTTATTAGTTTTCTTCAAGATTTTATAAAAAAAAAAAAATTGTACAAAAGATACCACCGCGAGTCGTTATGTAGGACGGTTATTATATAAATAAAATATACAAAATGACCCATTGTAATATCTTTGGATATAATAAAGATAATCAAATTCTGTTTTTTTTTTTTTTTTAAATATTATTTCGTAAGGTTAAAGACTATGAGTAATTAATTTTAAATTATTTTTTTATGGTTTGGTAAAAAACTTAAAAAAAAAACCTTTTATTTCATGTTTTTTGAAAACTCTGAAGACAGGCATTTTATAAAGTTTATTCTATTATTCTGAAAATGTTAACGTATCAACTTTTTTTTTCCATTAAATTCGCGATTTTTAATAATTTTTTAAAGTTCAGGAAAAAATGTTGTGCAGACAATTAGCTATAATAATAATAATAATAACCAATTAAAGAATACGATTAGAGCCTTCCACTTTATTATTCCATTTTTAGGTTTAGGTTGGAAGAGAGTAGTGGAGTATCATTTGTGTGGCTGTACAGCGCGCGGCGTGTTAATAATACACCACTACTCTCCTCCAACCTAAACTTAAATGTGGAATATAACGTCAACAGTAAGACAGAAATAAAAAATGTCAACACTCGAATTTACTTTAACGAATACTCCATAAATTTATGGATATTTTAATATAGGTTGCCATTTGAAAATCAAAAGTGTGTAATGGTTTACCACCAAAAATTAGAATGACAAAAAATAACAAATATACAATTGTAGAGCAGCTTGTTTCTTAAATGTTCTGGAAAACAGATTCCGGAAAAAGTTAATACGTTTCGAGATAATGAGTGTACCCGATTAAATGAATAGTCCGGTATAGGCACCTGCCCAAATTGTATGAATTTTTATAAACCTAACCTAACCTCACGAAGCTAATTAATATTTCAAGCTACTGTTTCTTTATACGCATGTATAAACAAAAAGATAATACAATTAGTTTTCTGTCACAGCTTGAAACGTTTTAATAACACGATTACTTTATATATTATTAAATAACTACCTACAACTATAGTTTTTTTAATTAACTACCTACGATAAATATAATATTTATGGACGATTAAAACTTCAGTATGCAATTTTTTGGAAATGTTTTGTTTGTTTTAGGTATTAATACAACACAAAAGATGTAAGACGTATAATATAGTATCTATATAATAATTTTTCACTGTAATCCCGAATAAAAATAATAGAAATAATATTGTCATTCATATTTTGTCATTCCGATTTCCGATGATAAACTCGTCCATCGTGCGTCGTCGTCATGTAAATATTTTGTAATTTTTCGCGGAAGAAATCAAAAATGCAGAAAATTTGACGGTAATGTTTTTTTTTCGATTTTGTTTTTGTGTTGTAAATTTGTTTAGAAATAATCGCTCAGAATCTTTAAAAAAAACAGTGCTATGTACCAATTTATTGTTGTATGATTCGAAAAAAAAAAATACATCCATATCAAAATAGTATTGTTTTACAACGTCTTAAAATTATAATTACGCGTCAATTGTTATTTCAATATCTAAAAAGTAATGACCAAACAAATATTAATACCGCTCCCGATAACGCAGTCATGTGTTGTTTTGTAGCTGCGTTTACTCTGTTGCCCATCAGCTATCACGGGACATACAGGAGTGCTGTCTCTGTCTACGCCCTCAGGATCTAACCCCCTCTGGCCACGCCGCTAAATGTATTAGCATGTTGTACGTGCGTTTATATTATAGGTAATTTATGATTGTTATATTATTGTAATATGACTTGGTACAGTGTACGCGTAAAATACCACGACGACGCGCGACGCGCTGGTTTGTCATTGGAAGTGTAGAAGCATAGAATAGTAGGTAGTAACTAATAAATAATAAATGTTCGCGCCTAAACTTTTCATTCTACATTTCTAATATTTTTATTCGGGGGGGGGGGGGGGGGGGGGGGGATTGGACAATATAAAATGTGCACAATATATAATATTATAGTACAATTATTTTGTAATTGGAAATTAGTAAATAGCAAATGGTATGTATACAATACTGTCGATAAAGCATACAAATAACATGAAAATAATTTATCTTATCGATAAGAATATTTTTTTTCATAGTTTGCTCAGCGTGCTGTATGCACGTACGCGTAAAATATGAATAAGAACGTTGCACGCACGCGCTCCGCACGCGCAATTCATGACGCTACGGGTCGCGTTGCGGTGTAAGGGGTGCGGGGACTCCACCGAGTACGACGGCGCTGGAATTCGCGATGCCGCGTTTTGAGCAGCACTTAATGACATAAAATATTTAATACAATTCACATTTTAACGCTGAAACTGTTTTGCTCGCGGGAAAGAACCTAGAGAAGGCTACAGATATAATTAAGAAACGAAATTATCACAGTATAAAATGGAAAGCTTCGACTGTGAAATGTCGTTTTTATTTTATCGATACCACAACGACGACAATAGAAGTTATTTAAGTTTAAAAGTTCATTATTTTTATGCATTCCAAACTTTAATAATATTTCCCGGGCGAAACAGTTATTACTGACAAATTTACGGAGGTACGACGCCTTCCTAAGGCTTAGTTAAGTAATGCAAAGAATTGAAACAAAATAACAAATTTAATTTGAATTCACCTTATTCCGCGTCAATACTGAAAGGCAATAGTCCAGTGTTCGGGCTGTTCACTAAAAAAAATTAATTCGTTCACGTTCACGTTCAGTCCTTGAAAGAGGAACTCGTTCACGACCATATTCTTTGAAAAAATGAATGCGTTCATTCGGTCTTTCATTTAATTTTTTTTTCATGAATAGTTTACCTGCACAGTAGGTACACGTTCCACAACAATCACAACTATAAATAAATTCCGTGCGTGCGTGTTATGCGCGGTCCCTGTCGTTTTATAATTCCCGGTAATTAAATTTAAATTCGACGGTGCAGATGACAAACGATAAAGCCCATACGACCGCGTCATACCACTATACGTTTAAATTTTAATCATTTTCATTATAATTATATTAATAAGCCTATTAGATTTAGACATATCAATTTATTTACAAATTCGTGGAAATTATAATAATGTTATTGTTCTATGTCAAGCCGGGCCCGCTGGAATTTCGCCCATTTTTTTTTTTTTTTATAATGTTAATTTTGCTATCAAATAAAATTTATAATAGGTATTGTAATAGGAAAATCTGAAAATATTATGCGTAAAGCTATAATCTGCAGCTTATAAAGTAATTTTAGTAGAAATATTTATTACCAGTGCCTTTTTTTTGGGGGGGGGGAGGAGGAGGTGGGGGTGGGGGTTAACCTGTGACTACTCCCTCACCCCTCCCACCAAACAAAAAGCTCTGGTTATAAATATTTCCACTAAAATTTTTTATAAACTAGATTATAGCTTTACACATTGTGTACTACAGTAATCGTTAGTCAAATTGCTAGGTTTTGGCGGCGAGACGGTCGCAGCGAGGTGTCCGGTAAAAAATATTTATTATATTAACTATTTTATTTTATATAATATTTAAAAATTAACATAAAAACCAAATGTCATCAAATATTGCTCAACGAAAATTCTACTCCCTCCCCCCACCCATAATAATTGGTTATCAGTTATAAGATTACACACAAGGGTATTACCAGTTAATTTTTAATTCCAAAGTAGACCAATTCTGAATAGCGGACACTATTGCCATAGCTAAAGGAAAACCACTATAGGCACAACTGACCCGTTTGGAAACAAGGTTTGGTTGTTTTTTCTATAATAATTTAATACAGATCTCAAGTTTTAAAATTTCAACTATAATGATAGGGTACTCATGTCTGGTAATCGTGAACAAATGATTATCGTGCAAATTATAAGAACTTTACAAAAATGATCCACCTTCTTATTCCAGCGAGTGATTAAGACTCAAATCTCCATTACTAAAGGTACCATTGCACAGCGGTCGATATAATATCGAACAACAGCTGCTGTCATTTCACGTTCATTATTTTTATTTTTTTCAATACTGTTGTACAATAATATTCAATAAATCAGTATCGACATGTATATATACCTACTGTATAATAGCATAATATTGTGTTACAAATTCGCAAATTACTAACTGCGTTGGCTATTATTTATTACTCTTGCAGTTTTGCCCGTATAATATTATATTATAGTTTGCATACGAGCAGTGAGTACTGCGAAATTTAATATTCAAACCAGCGTAATAGCGGGTCGTTTCCTGTTATAATAATAAATAATAATAAAATAAACGTGTACCGGGTGATTCATTAAAGTGGGTACACTGATTATCCCCAAAGATAAGAGTGAAAAAAAATAACATAAATATGCAATTGTAAAGCAGTTGGTTTCTTAAACGTTCCAGAAAACAAATTCCGGAATAAGTTAATACTCTCCGAAATAACGAGTGTATCTACTTAAATGAATCGCCTGGTATATCCGTGTATGTACCTATATTATACGGGAAAGTAATTATAATCGTAATTCGTGTTTTATTTTTACGTGGCATTTTGTAAAGAATAATTATCGACGTCCATTTATAAAATTACAAATATAAATATAAAATATTATGACGATTCTCTAACTTTAATTCCATTAAATACGAAAATCTTAAAATTATTTCGAAGCGCAAATGAAAATCTATTTTAAAAAAAAAGTTAGGAGAGTATAAGAATAGGGATGGGTGACTCGATAGCTTGATAATTTCGACACTTAAGACAGTATTGGATTTCAAAATATGGAGAATTTTTGATATCAATTTTGATATTTTATTATGATGTTGAAATGACTAGTGATAACGCGATAACCATGTCGTGATTAAATAATTAGACTAAATAAATTAATCTTCTTCTCCTTAAGCTTTTACCCCTACTTTTATGGTCCTTAAGGGATTTTCGCTGCCTCTACTGCGTTCATCCGTCTATCTCTATACACGGTGTCTGCTAGTTACTCCGTGTGTGCACTTATTCAGATCAGATTAAATAAATTCGTATTTTTTATCTCACAATGAGTTTTTACATTGAGGTAATATACTAAATAGTGTTTTAAAATAATACATAAATAATATTAATATATTCTTATTTGTAATTTATAAACGAAATATGTATCGAAAATCGATTATCGAATTCGCTATCAGTATTGGGAAGTTACTCGTTCTTTTTCAAATATAGAAACGAGAAACGAGAAATTGTTTGTATTTCTAAGAACGTGAAACGCACGTCGTTTCAATAATATTATTAAGAAATTATTTAGTGCTGGTATCACTCTGTCAGTTATTAATAAATTACCACAGTATATTATCGCGATTCCAACTTTTCCATATTTATTAACACACAAGGTACACAAAATATACGCAATGGTTGTATACTTGTATAGTTGTATAACCATGATATGAACGGTGTCTGGGTGATAATAGTTTAAAATGATAATAAACAATATTATAGCATAAACCTTCTCAACTCTGGTCTTTGTATAGGCAATACAATTATAATATAAAGTAATTTAATTGATATTTGTACGAAACGATAAATTGTAATGCTAACAGTAAAAAAAAAAAAAATACGGCCTATATCACTAATAAAATAAGCGGTTCTTGTAATAAATTCATAAAAGGTTCTTATCAGTACCTGCCTTAATAGACAATATATAGATGGCTAACTGCGATTTTTAGTACGTATAGTAACAGTTGTTACTGCTAATGGCGGATTGTACCACCGGGAGGCCAGGAAGTTTCCCGGTGGGCCGGACCCCGGTCATGACTCTGTGACCGGCCATATCATAAAAAACTGATTTTATACTTAAAATTGTTCTTTTTGTTTTTAAAAATATGTTTTATTACCTATGACGTATTGCGCATACGTCTATGATAACGAGGAAAAAAACAATCACGATATAAGATAATATGATTGCCTGACGAACTATGATAAGATGGTTAAATGCGCCATGTCTACACATATATAAAACAAACAATGGTTTTATACTTTTATGTAACAATCATGTGGTTGTGTCGTGAAATATGTGTAGTAGGCGTGGCCCACCTTTTGGCCGCAAAATATACTCGCAGTGTGTTAGAGACACAGAACAAGTCGAGTAAAGACATTATTTTTTAAAGAAATTATTTTATTTATTTATTATCTTTGAGTAAAGACAACTCTCTTGGCAACTGGATGATGCTAAAACACAAACGGCGAATTTAAATTCCAATAGCAATCGCTCGACCATGGTTGTAAATTCAACCGCGGGGTTATAAGTTTAAAGTTCAAACCATTTTTTTTTTTTTACTGTCTATTATGCTAAAGATTATTTGTAGGTATTATCTGTTTTATTATAAATTTGGTAGATGGTATCAAATGGTATTTTTTTTATCGATCCATTATTGTTATAAACTGGGCCAAACATAATATACCTACTGCCTTCAAGTATAGACGATATTATGTACCAAAAAAAAAAAAGAGAGGCGAAAATTGCACTCGTATTTACCGCAATCGTATATAATATTGGGACCACCTAACCACCGGTTGTTGCCGTGATTAAAACGGAAAACGAGGGGCGGTTATACTGGTACCTAATATACGAAGGAGTTACAAAAGAAAGAAAGAATATTTAAAAAGCAATCATTGCGGCGGTCGTACACGGGTATAATAATATTAAGGCGGACGAAAAAAAATCGCGAGCCATTAGAAAATACGTACGTAGGTATATAAGGTGTAAACGCGCACGCGTTTACTCGCCAACATTTACAGTACGTGTGTGTTTAATATCTTGAGAAAACGGTTGTTTTTTTTTTTTTTTCCTCTCCCAGTTGATCGAGTGGACCGACGACGACGTTAATATTTCATTGTGCACTCACAAACACACGGCAAACGACCGAGTATGTATAATATGTATTTATATACTTAGACGCGATTCGACGGACGTATACAGTCGTTTTCCTCTATCTCTCTCTCACCCGCTCTCACTCCTGCACGTGGCCCAACCCAAAGCGCGTTTTACCATCGCATTTCGCGTGGAACTGCTACGGCAGTCGGCAGTAGGTACCTATAATAATCTAATATTATTATCATTTTATACACGCACACGCGGAGTATGTAATATTAATAATAACGCCCTCTTTCTCACGGACGAGGCTTTTTCCGCGGAGCTCGACTTTATATGTATATCATCATTATACCAAACTACCGGACAATTATTCGCGAGAAACTATCGAAACCTCGAATTACGCGCGCATTATTATTAATATTTTGAAGTAACGTGTTGCGCGAACGGTGATAATAACTGCCGTCTAAATGGAATTCAAGTGGACCATTTCGTGGTGGTAGGGTGCGCGATTGCAATTTGTATCTATTATTAGTCTGTGTGTTGATCGATACACTGTCGGTGGAATTAAAACTAAAATGCCGGCAGTGTGTTAAAGCGGAATGTTAAAATCGACATGTTTTTCAACCTCATTATTCAATAATATTCTTTAACAATAATTGGCCAGGTCCCCCGCGAGTGGTAAACAATTAGCCCCGTAAAATTGTTGCACTCTCTTAATAGGAAGCTGGCGGGGCACCCCTGAGATAGATTTAAATCGTCTCCATAGAGTGTCAATATCACCGAGGACTTCTCGTACAGACTCGGAAAAATAAATATTTACCTGAATATATCCGGATTGTTTTCATCCATTACTGTCCATCTCCCTTCATTATACCAAATTAATAAATTGTCCTATCCTAATAAACATTTGAATGTTTATGTTTATGTTGATACCTATATATTTTTAATATTCTGGCCAAGAATATTTTTGATAAGCATTTTTTTAGATTCTGAGTCGGACGAGGAATGTATTCGTTTTACAATGATGTTTATTATTGTTATTTTTTTGGGTAACTTTTCAACCAGAAATTTTAATCCGATTTATAAATAATAGCACTTTTTCTAAAAGAAAATCTGACAGGGGTGGTACTTTAGCGATGTTATTTTTTGATTTTTCCAGGTAAATGGGAAAAACCGGGAAAAAACGCCGAAAAACAGGGAAAAACGGGAAGATATGAAACAAATATTATTTAAGAAAGTATAAAATGCATACGTAATTATTTTACCATAATATTACTTATATATTGTTGAAAAAGCAACACTGTCCAACCAAATCCAACCAACCAACCGAACTCCGCTCAGAATTGGTTTTTCGTTAGGAATGTGTAGTAATACGAAAATAAGGCGGGGAGTGCCTAGTTATGTAAAATCGATTTACATGTATAAATTAATTATAAATTTGATTACCTTTCTTCTTCAGGCGGCAAATTGATATGTTGAATTCGACAAAGGTGACCGTAGTGAATAAAAAGATTTTTAATGTAACAATTGTTTTTTATTTATTAATTTTTTTTTTAAAATATAAAGCACTTTTCTAGGTTCCCGTGCTTTTGTCAGAATCTCTGCGTAGTCTTTTACACTCGCTTGTGATCATCTGTCCAAAAGCAACGGGAACAATACATACACTGTGGGTTTATTGGAAGTGGCCGGCCTCCTTATAACTGGAGAAATATGTGTGTGTGCGTGTGTAAATGTGCTATCTTAATTTAGTTAATACTAACAACTTAATCTAATAATTAATGACTACAAATTATTATAATTATTTTACAATATTGATTATATAATTTATTTTAATTATATATGATAGCTTAAGTATTATCTCCTTACGATGAGTAAATATCGTACTAAAATATATGTTATTTGATAATAAAAAAGAATGGAATCGGATGTAAATGTTTTACTATCATTCCTGTTATTAATTGTTTGATTTATTAACATTACATAATATTTTATTTTACATAATGTATGATAGCTTAAATAGCATATCATTACA
>CABPRJ010001437.1:73478-85427 GCA_902439185.1 Cinara cedri
GTTTATTGGAAGTGGCCGGCCTCCTTATAACTGGAGAAATATGTGTGTGTGCGTGTGTAAATGTGCTATCTTAATTTAGTTAATACTAACAACTTAATCTAATAATTAATGACTACAAATTATTATAATTATTTTACAATATTGATTATATAATTTATTTTAATTATATATGATAGCTTAAGTATTATCTCCTTACGATGAGTAAATATCGTACTAAAATATATGTTATTTGATAATAAAAAAGAATGGAATCGGATGTAAATGTTTTACTATCATTCCTGTTATTAATTGTTTGATTTATTAACATTACATAATATTTTATTTTACATAATGTATGATAGCTTAAATAGCATATCATTACAAATGGTTAACCGTTGTACAGATATACATGAAATTTCCCCTCTCATACCTTCCTAACTTTCCAGCTAAAACAGTGTCCTCTCCTGTGCAAAGTTTGTCAGACATTTTTTATTTGAAAATTAAAACTGAATCATTTATTAATCAGTTAATAAGTTAACAAATTTAATTTATTTTGACTGATAAAAATGACGTAGATTATAACATTATTCAATTATTATAAAGAATATTGTAACGTAATTGATTAATTTCAAGTGGATAGGTATGTTATTTGAAGAGAAATACAGAGAAATACCTAACACGTGTCTCTACACGTGTTTATAGTATAGTTTTTTTTACTGCAGGAAAATTGTCAGTTGTAGAAAACGGAATTTAATTTTTGGCGAAAACCGGTCGTTATTGTATAATTCACTGTGCAGTGATAATCGTAAGTTACAATTAATATAGACCCACGAGGGCCGTACGCAAACTTTCTGCCGATTCGGTGTTTCGGGCCCAAAGTCTGGCGGAAACGCCGCTTTCGTATGTAGCGCAAAGTTGAGTTTACATTTGTTTGTGTTTGGTATAATATAGACAGGTACCTATACCGGACCTAAATATACGCGAGCTCCGTTTGAACCCCGTCTGCCGGACGCACTCGAGTGTTATAATACGCGTTATAATTCGAGCTACATTATTAATATTGTAAAACGCAAAGTGATGCGTGTCTCGGCCGGGCGCGGTGCTCGAGCAAAACAAAATATTTATATAGGTATCGTTTATCCGCACCGAATGCTGGTAAGCGTACAATATTAATTATTGTGTTTGGAAACTCGTTTATTTTGGACTCCAAACGTATGTAATATGATGGAAAATAATGTTGTAACTTTTAACGATTTAGCAATATCCGAAATTATTTTATGACTTTTCGTATTTATTTAAAAAACTTCGCGTTTTTAAGGTTCCGGCCTTATAGGGTTTTTCTTACGCGAATTGCAATTATATGTTACTTTTAAAAATTAAAAATAATGAAATTTGTCCATAAAAATGAGAGGGGAGAGGGCTGAATGTTGAAAAACACATCGTTGATACTAGCGCCGTGCATATACAATAGTGCATTGTCCTACCTTCATTTGAGAGAGGTCTTTAGAGGCGTTCGAATCACCCCCGTCCCGTAACGACACCATGCTGAATCTCGTATTTTCATAATTCAATTTAACTTTTATCACTTGAATAGTGCAATCCGCCTTTATAAACAGTTGTGATTCCCGAAATCGAGCTTATTTGGTCCATAGGGTGGGGAAGGGTGATTCCGCAATATACAGTGAAGTAACGCTGTTATAATGTAGAACAAATCAATTTGTAGTTTATTCGGCAGTAGTTTAAATCACTGTATTGGGTATGTGCGAGATAAACAGTAAAAATAAATATCGGTGTATTGAAACACCTTACCTAGTACGAAAAATAAAATTTACCGACCGAAAAATTCATATAATTATTGTTAATATTTCGTTGGTTCCAGGAATGAAGGGTGTAGGTCGATTTTTGTCATTTTTTTAAATTTATAAATTTGTCTTTTGATATGTACATTTAAAAAACGTTATAATGAAAATTAAAATATTTAGTCACTATGACGTGCCTACTGTTTGTTTGACAAACAAGTCAAGGAGAGCCAATATAACAATATTATACGACTAGAGTCATTTAGAGCGGTCATTTAGGTTAGTCCATTTGGCAATTTAGCAATTCAGCATTAATGCCATTATGCGATTTAGCAATTTTACCAAAATTTAATTTCGCTCGTTCTTGAAAACTAATAAATCGCCTCTCTTCTGGGGGACCAGAACGGAGCCGTCCGTCGTTGTGCAGTTGGGTAACCTCGCGAATTCGTGAGAAGTATCATACCTATAAATAATTTATTTTAAATATACAAAATAACAAGTATTAATTATTTTTAACACGCGGTTCAACACGAATGTAATAATAATACCTCTGTATAATAAATAAAAATAAACGGCCGACTTCCTATATCGATTATGCCGACTAAACGGACCGATTTGGAATTAATATTAATAAATATTCGATATTGCCAGCGAGTATAATGCAGACGCGATTTTTGTGTTTTCGTGTTAATAATTGGCCCGGGCCGCGTATAAAATGTATAGTATTAATTAAAACATAAATAATATTAATCGCCGTGTATATAGGCACGCATAAATATAATACGCATACAATATGTTATAATTTAGCTATTATTATGCGGTCAACAACACGCGGCCGGCGCGTATTAGGTACCTATACCTATACAGTATACACTACCTACACCCCACTCGCTCGTGTGATGCACATAATAATAAAATATATAAGTAGTAAACCTGTTTAGACGAAGAATTCAGTGAAAAAAAAAAAAAAAAAAAATCGTATTCCGTTTATATTATTTTATACCTATAAATACGTACGAGTATATTATAGTGATTGGCATCGTCGTCGCAGTCTTCTTGGACGCGGTCGTCGTTCCTGTGTGTGTGTGTGTGTGTATGTTGTAATGGAAGCGATTTATATATATATATACGAATATTATAATATTAGTATAATACAGGTACACGGTAATAAAAGAAAAAAAAATACAACGAGCGAGAGATCGACGAAATTGTTAAAACAAAAATGATTAAATCTCGTATCATTATTATTATTATTATCATAATTATTATTATTAATAGTAGTAGTAGGGCTCGGATTTGTACTGTAATATACATAGGTACGCACAAGGATACATTTTGAGGAATCCGGGGAGCATTGGGCCCGAGAGTACATTTTAAGGGAACGTCATCATCATTTAAGACATGGTGAAATAGTAGTTTTTTTTCAAAAAAATATCAACCCTATAGCACAGTTTACACACACTCGCTCAGCAGGGCATGTCTTTTAGAGCTCAAAATCTACTGTACAAAGCGTAAAGTGTGCAGCTCGAAATTCCAATGTGTTATAGAAACAATATGTGTTTACATGAAAGGGGGCTAAAAGCCTAAAAGAACAGTATGTGAATACGTCTTTAGTATGCATTACTTTCCTGACGATCGACTGTATTTCAATATGAATATGCTAAAACAATATATAAGAACAAGAATAATAACATTTCAAAGTATTGTGTTACGAATATAGGGACGGTTTTTGAACACGACAGTCAAAAATACATATTTTTCAGAAAAAAAATACAAAATTATAATTCCTTATAAAAATGTGCGTTTCCCATGTTAAATTTGTATGGAGCGTGGAAGTTTGTATTTGTTTGACTATGATGTATGTTTTTATTTTTTTCTGTTTGGTGTATTGGGGAGATCTTTTTTGGATTTTTATTGTAGTGTTTTGAATAACTGAAAATAACCTGAGAAAAATGTTGGATAAACAAAAAAGTTTACGGAAATAACGGTTTCATTATTTTCGATTTCATATTCTGCTGTTGTGCGATTAAAAGGTGTTGTTCTTTTAGATTCAGAGTGAAACGAGGAATAATTTGGTTTTACTATGGTGTGGGTTTTTGTATTTTTTTTTTAAATAAAAATAAAAATAAAATTAAATGTTAAGATTAATTATTTTTGTAACTTATTTTTATAAAAAAGTTATTTTAGTTAAGTTTTCTTTGACTTATCGCAATATATGGCATGTAAACAATTATTTTGGCCTATATCTTATATTTCTTATATAAATCATTTTATTTTTCACATTTTTCATTTTTTTTTTTTTTTTTAATTGTATTATTTTGTTTTAAACCTGTTTTATTCAAATATATTTTATCCAAATGTACATGATAAATTACTTTCAAGTTTTAGTCGAGCATCAGTCGTTAAATATACATATCGTGTGAACATCTAATAAACATTTAAGTCTATAATTTTACAACGGTCAGTGAAGTTTGCGTTCAAATGTTTATATTAATAATTTGACCACAATGTATCAATTTATCGTCAACTTCGCAGACAACACTGTGTTTATTCAGAGTGAATAGAAAGAAATACGGAAGAGACGAACAGAACTAGAACAGGAAATAAAGCATCATAAAAAGAACTTTAAGAAATATTCTCATACAATATTCTATACAATTTTTATCCATCATGCATTAGCGATTGGTCAATTACAAACAATCTTTGGAAAAAACGTGCATTCCGTTCGTCAAAATCGTTTTGTTATTAAAAAAAGGAAACTAGTTCATTCATTCCGCTATTAAAAAAAAAAAAAAAACTAAACATGTTTTTTGCGATTGTGGTTTTAATCATATGATGTAGTTGTAGGCTAATTAAAAATGTACCATATATCCACGCATGTTATTTATATCGATACGTTTTATTACATAAATTAATATTTATACTGTCTTTGTTTCATGTGATCTGATGGCTCGATATTGTAAGGCGAAGGCTTTTCAAAACTATCGATGCAATAGGTTTAATAATTATAAGATGTGTACGTGGGAAAGGTGTTAATACAACACAGCAAGTATATAAAATAATTATTTCTGTACAACATACTATAGTTTAGCATCATTGCAGATGTCAGTATTTTTTTGATTATATAAACTTATGTACATTTAATATTTATTGCAGTCGACGACGGTGGTGACGTATTTTTCTCCGAATATCAATTATTGGTTATTAAATATTTTCAGTTCAAGTGAACACAGATCGTATTACTTTAATACGTTATAATTTATTACGGCGAAAATAATCGAAATACTGTATTAATGCATATATTGTGAAAAAAAAGCGAATTACATTTATAAATCATTTATCAATTTAGTTACTCATCAATTACAGTTTATTAATCATATTTTGATTTAATGTGCTTATTGTTAAAACAAGAAATTCAAGATTTACCAATAGCATGTCAAAAAAAAAAAAAAACATTTGTCAGTACTTGTATAAAAAATTATGGCTTCAATTTGAATGAGTAATGCTGTGAAAATAAATGTTTCATACTTGAAGTTTAATAATTCCACCATAAAAGCTTGAGTAATATAACACCTCAAGAATTATCATAAAATATGTTTGAAATTATTTGTAATCCTCTATTTTTATTTTAAATATTTAAAATTTGTGTCAATACTATTACAAAAGTAAAATACATAAATATTAGTTTAATAAATGGTATTCTTATCGTTAACTTAAAAATGTCATATACAATTTACTTATCTTTGTAAAGAAAAAAAGAAAAAAAACAAAGTTCTTTTCCATTTTATTCAGACTTTATTCACCATACTTTTGTGATACGAGTGTTTCAAAGCAGACATATTTTTTTTTTGTCTTTTACATAATATTCATATTATATATTTTATATAGATAAAAATCATTTCAGTTTTTGTTCCCAATAATCGCTGAGTACAAATAACAAATATAAATTCAAACGTTTTTATTTTTTTTTAAATAGGTATAATTAAACATTCATGTTTGAAAATAGCTCATACTGTGGATGGGAGTAGCCTCTGTTGTAGGTGAGAAGTTGGGAAGGTAGGATACATAATGTTATTTCATTTATATCTGTAACCAACTATAAACCGTTACTTAATGAAAGACATTCCGAGCGCAGTTAGGTAATACATAATTTGTAGTGCCAGAAGTTCCGTGTTTTGTTTTTTTTTTTTGCGATTTTCGTTTAAACTTAATTTCAAACCGCTTATGAAAAAAAAAAGTCGTCCGATGATTTTGAAAATTTTATAAAATAAAAACAAATGCGAATTTAATAAAATACATAATATTTACAATATATCTATAACTTTATTTTTCCTATCAGTTCATAGAAAATAATTTGTTTTTGTTTGGGCACGTGAAAAATCCTCAAATCCTTAATTGGAAAAAAATGGCACTTGACTCAAAATAGGTTCGCCACCCTTGCTATAAACTATATATATAAATGAGCCTTCAGAAAAGTTGCTGCACGTAAAAATCGGTGCAAGTTTACTAGGGAAAACCGTGTCCACGTACCAAAAAAAAAGGGGGAAAAAATAAACATCTTAGTAAAATTAATAGTTCCCTCGCTACGCTTAGAATCTAAAAATGAACATAAGAAGTTAAAGTATGAAAAGTTTACAAAAGTAGTATTGTATCCACAAAAAAAACCAAATTCGTATCTGAAAATAGGCTAAATATGAAAAGTTTATCGAGGATTTTGATACGTGATAGAATCTACAAAATATAACTACTACCTCCGACTCGATATAATTTATTAGTTATTACTACCTAAAATATATCTACTCATTTTTTGTAAATTTATACCTAAACGATCAATTTTTATTGTACAATAATATTTTTTATATAATTGGATCAACTGGTTATTACATATTGTTTTATACCAAAAATAATTTTACCCGTAACATTAATTTTGTCTTTATCGCCGAATCGGCATCCAAAAAGTCAGCGCTGAAAATATATATCTCCGAAACAGCAACGCCGAAACGACAACACTGAAAAGTCCTATTCCCTATAAACCGTTATTCCGTGAATTATCCAATTAAAATATAATTTAAATATCACAACTCGTAAAGGCACTAAACATTTCAAATCAATATTGGCGAGAACTTGCTTCCTAAATCATGGCATATCCCAAGATATTTGCCTCTTTCCAGAAATTTTAAATAATGTAGAACGTGTTGTATGTATACCATAGAGATGTAACAATAAAAAAAAAAAAATCGTTGCTATCGCCATTTGTCTAATCATTTTTATATAAAAAGCTGATGTTTTAAAGCTAGAAACCATCACCTTCCTCCAAGCGAAAACACGTTTAAATTCACATTGAAATTTAACCCAAATTTTGTCACTTCAATCCGTCTACATACAAAACAATTCTCATTCCCAAGTTTGAGGTTATTTGGACCAGACTCTAGACTCTACAGGGAACCGTTAAAAGTATCGGTAAAAAAGTAAATATGTATACCTTACAGAGTACAGGCACAGTGTACTCCAGTGAATAGTATCTATTATCGCGTAAAATACAACAAAAAGCAAACGCTTTCAAATCGGTCGTACCCACTCTAGATTTCATAACGATTTTTTCTTATGTATTTACATATTATACGTGTATAATCGTTATAGTTTCACATTCTATAATTAATAACCATAATAAGGTTGTTCGCATCCTAAAATGGTTATGACTACGTGATCACAACTACGCGATGCCTATCAGACCACGACAAATATTGTGTTGCGCACGTATCGTGTAAACCGTGTTTTTAGATTAGCCGATCAACACGTATATAAAAACACTAATACCGTACACTGACAACATTAAAAATATAATACTGTCTGGATGAAGTTCATTTGGCTACGTAAATATATATAGCTTTTGACCCGAGGGAAGTATTTGTGTTGCAATAAATAGGAATATTAACATAATGATAATAAAAAAAAAAAAAAAAAATATGAAAACATTTTTTTTGTTATTTACATATAGATATATGCGCGAGATTATCGATGTAAAATATGTACTGGCTGTCATTCATATCTATAATTAAAAACTATTATATTATAGAACAGTGAGTTTATAGCTAAAATATATTATTTAAGTTCGAAGTATAAAAGTATATATATATATATATATATATATATATATATATAAGTGCTGAAGATAAAGAAATAAGAATTGGGAAAAACTAAGTAGAGGAGCTCAATCCAACGATTTAAAAACTACGTTTCAAGTGCACAATCACTGAACACAGACCCGTGGGGGGGGGCTTCACTCCCAAACACCCCTCCCTGTTCCACCATACCAACATTTTGAATACCACTTTTCAGCTACAAAATATTAAAATTCCAAATATATTTTTATAACAACACCTACATCCTACATATTGCAGTAGAAAATAAAAATTGTATGAACTATTATTATTATTATTATTATTATTGTACCCTGATAATATTTTGCGTTCTCTTTTCCTATTCAGAACTCGGACCAAGCTATAGCATGTTAGTACGCCACTCCAATTTCCACCCACGGTTAAGTTTCGGCTTAGGCAAAACGACCACGATACCGAAGGGCGATCATTTTGCGATACGAATTTCGTTTTCTGAAATTTAAATATAAAAAAGAATAAATAAAAATATTATGTTCGGGAAAATCGACACGCGCCGTAATTACAGTGCTGATGCCTAGAGTGTAATAATAATAATAATAATAATAATAATAATAATAAAATACATATACATATCGTCAGTGGCGCTTTATTTTATTCATTTAACTATAATACATTTTCTTAACGGTCATTAAATAATGGAAAAAAATAAAAAATCGTGAACACGAAAAACAATTAACCGCTCTGGCGGGATCTCGGGAAGGTATATATATATACGCGGTTAAGAGGTACCCACCCGTAGCCCGGTCAATAATGATAATAATAATCGTTCGACGCAACATTAAAAAAAAAAAAAAACCGTAATTACCGGTTGTAAACATTGTTTCACGGAGCTAAATACGTTATTCAGGTCTTGTGAAACCAAAAAAAAAAAAAAAAAAAAACAACACTCCGTGTAATAATAATATTATATACATACATGGTACATTGTGATTGTATAATACGTAGTTGTGATTTATAACGCGGTCTCATATAAACAGAAACGAGTGAAGAAAAAAAAAAAATTTTTGAAAATCCGTATATGCGAGTAACGAAATATCGAAAACGTTATAAAGGACACGAAAATGGTGCGTTTACCTACCCGGAGAGAATTGAAAAAATCGTTTTATGAACCGAACTTGTA
Organism: Cinara cedri; assembly: GCA_902439185.1. Classification (NCBI taxonomy): domain Eukaryota; kingdom Metazoa; phylum Arthropoda; class Insecta; order Hemiptera; family Aphididae; genus Cinara; species Cinara cedri. The sequence goes on from CABPRJ010001437.1 coordinate 82,556, forward strand.
AGATATTGACAAAACCGTATAGATAATATCAATATTATCAACCAAACCATATCATAGTTTACATTTGAAGAGTACAATTTACTCCCAATTACGAAAGTAACGTCTTTTAGTATCTAAAAATTCCAAACATAAACATTTTAATTTATGCATAATTTAATCATAAAAATGGGGTGAGCATTGAGCATGCTTAAAAATCACTGTTTATTATTATCTATACATATTTTAAAAACATGACTTTATGGGGAGGTACATCTCTCTCAGCCCCGCATTTGACTGCCCCTGATAACCTTCATCATAAACTGCCACTTGACCCGATCTCCTACTTCGTTTTCACATACACCCATCGTTCTCATACCATTCTCAACCGTATCCAACCATCTATTTTTTGATCTTTCTCTCCCTTTTTTTTCTTCTACGGCTATTTTCATTTTAATGCTTACTGCTTCTAAGTTCTCTCTCCTCGTGATATGCCAAAACCATTCCAATCTATTTTCTCTCATTTTGTCCTGAACTATCGAAACCATCTCTTATGTATTCATTCCTTTCCATATCTTATCTCGTCACTCTACTCATCCACCTAAGCATTCTCAACTCTGCTATACTTATTCACTAATTGCTGTCCAACACTCCGAACCAATACAAAATATGTTTAACTAAATACAAACAAGGGAGACCGCGTATAGTAACGCACGATCGTACAAATGTATACCACCCCCTCTCTAAAGAAAAAGTCATTCCTAATACCGTTCCTGTTTTGGAGTGAAAGTTTCGTCGAATTTGGTGTAGCTCCTTTCCACGAGATTTGGGGGAAATTATAGAAGGATTTTAAAAGATATCATCTATCAGAAATATAACTATAACAACTTTAATACTACTTTATAACTACTTTAATAAAAGAAAAAAAATGGTAGAACGATAATTTATCATTAAAACGGATACGTCAAAATAAAATTCGGTTGGCTGTTACCTAGGTATAGCTATATATTATAAGAATAATTACTAGTACTATAATGTGGAAATAAATTCCTCGCCTTTTGATGGCCGTAAACGAAAGGGCGTAAAACTCACCAACTGTTATAGTTGTACGTTTATAAGTTGTCGTTTAAAATAATAATATACGGTTTCGGTTTATTTTTGTTTGTGGGGCGAAAAACGACACATGAAAATTGCCATTATACTATAGCAATGCAGCCATCGTCGTCTTCGATTTAAATACCGCAGTGTTTTAAATACCCACCGCCGGTCGTTTTACGACAATCGTGTATAATAGGCATACGAGTCCCGGGTGTCGAATAAAAAAAAAAAATTCAAACCAACTGGTGATGGTGAAAACAAATAAACTTTAAAATACCTATTCCCGAAAACGATTTGTACAAGTTTAAAAGTAAATATATTCCCGAGACGTCTCGAAGAATTTATCTATACTTTGTCCACAAATGATTGACTAGGAATAAAGTTTTTTTTTTTTTCAATTTTATAATGTATCAATATTTGTGTTATTTTTCTGAATTATTATCATTGGATCAAAACAAACAAAATATAACCTGTACAATTTACACTTGTCATACGTAAGATTTTCAAATTAATTTTATATAGTTCAATGTAATATAGATTTGCAGTTTCAGTTGTGTTCAAACAATTATTTTAAATCAGTATAGTAACAAATTTCAATATAAGGTATTTCTGGGGTATTTCAATTTTATTTCAGTCTTGTTCCCGATTCCAGTTCAAGGATTCGGTCATAAATTTCTCTCGTAATGAGCGTTATTTGTGCTCTCTTTAGTTTTAAACGGTCCTTAAACAGTTGAATTAGTTTCACAGATAAATATCCGTGTCTGAAAGATAAAAAAAAAAACTTAATATACTGCTTACGTGTATACCACTGTTATATGTGAGTAATTGTACGGGTAGAATACACAGTGTAATTTAGTTTGTGTACTACATGCAGTAATAAGTTATTGCGAACCGAAGAAGCTTATGATTTTATAAAGATTTTTTTTTTTTCTGTGGACAACTGTTTTTCCAGAGATCTCGCTCCGATTTTTAAGTGTAGCACCTTTTCTGAAAGGAAATCGGTGTGAGGAGGTACTTTAGGGAGATCATTTTTCGATTTTCCCGAGATTTTTCCAGCAAATATAATAAACTGGAAAAAATAAGGAAAAACCGGGAAAAATGTAGGAAAAATAAGAAAATCGGTACAATATTAAACAAATATTATTAAAGAAAATATATAATGCCTATTTAATTATTTCACCATAATATGACCATTTTATATTCACTAAACAACACTATCAACTGAACTCCATTTAAAATCGGTTTTTCGTTAGCAATGGTTTATCGTTCCTTTCAGTTATATGTATTAAATTCCCTTCTGTATTATATCTTTCCAACTTCTCACCCACAACAGTGGCTGCACCCGTTCCCATTATCCTAGGGCAGCTTTATTTTGGTTGTTCGCTTCTGAAAAGATGGAAAATGTCGATAACGCCTTGTAAAGAATATACAGGATAAACCGTTTTTACGATTCCATAATAATAATTTAATTTAATAGAAAAATCAAAAAAATCGTGTGTGCTGAGTGATGAGGGCACAAAAAAGAAAAAAAACCTATTGTGGATTCCATTTCAGTGAAGATAAAAATTATGGCAATCCATTACATAAAAGCATACTTACAGAGAGAGATAAAAAAAAAATTCCGAGTAAAATCCTCAATTATACACCATTGTCGCTGTATACATTACGGCCAGATCACTATATCGTCAGCCTCTGTAATATTAACATTTTTAATGGCTTATTTAAAAGACCGATGAATGTTTTTTTTTTTTTTTTTTTCATGTAGGCATTGCTATTTTAGAATAGGACATCAGAAACG